>JAJTUV010004142.1:0-26729 GCA_021653895.1 Mastomys natalensis | reverse complement strand
TTTAGCAGAAGGGTAGGAATACACATACACACACATATCCTTTTCATAAATTATTAGATCGCTTTCATTAACTTTGTTGGTAGTTTTAGACATTTCAAGAATTTAAGGGTGTTTATGATCTTTCCAATTAATGCCATCTTAAAAATTATAGTTGTGTGAACTTTTAATGCCTTTCTATGATATGCATAGTAGTTGATATGTTATTGGTCCCTTTCTTGTCACTGCTGGAAAATTAAACAATATTGTTCTGAAAAAAAATTCTACCTCATTTTAAATCAAGATCTTTGTTTTCTGTTTAATAATATGTATACCAAAATTATAGCATAACTTGTCATTTTCATCTCCCTTTCTCTTATCTACCCCTCCCACATAGACCTTTATGTGTGTGTCTGTGTGTATATAAATATATGATATATATGCATCAAATATATGTGTGTATGTATTTATATACATACAAAACCTTTTCAGTGCGTGTAATATTCTATGCTATCTATCTATCATCTATCTATCTGTCCATCTATCTATCTATTTACATATCTATCATCTATTTTCTCAGGGATGACCATTTGTGGGCTCTTTCTTGAGGAAGACCATTTCTTTTGCTTTCAACATTCCCTAGTTACTACATTTTTTTTGTTTGTGGGTGAAGCCTTTTGAAATTTCCTCCTACTATTCTAGCATGTTCATTGGTGTCATTATTATTTAGCTCTTGTTTAGACAGTTGTATTGATGAGATTTTATGGGTGCAGCCTTTCTAAGATTTCTGGAGACACAATTTCATAAATAACTTCATGTTCCTTTGAATCTTACATTCTTTCCTTCGCTTCTCTTGCTATGATTCTAGAGGTGGAGAGTATTTTACCAGTTAGAACTGGATATCAAATAATCTGTTGTTCTTTGTATTATGATGCATTCTAGTCTTCTTTCCTTCCTTCCTTCCTTCCTTCCCTTCCTTCCTTTCTTTTCTTCTTTCTTTACTTTTGATTTTTCTCTATATAGCCCTGGCTGTCTTGGAACTCATTCTGTAGACTAGGTTGTTCTAGAACTCAGAGATACCTGCCTACTCTACATCCTTAGTTCTGTGACAGAAGGCCTGAGTCACTACTAACTGACTCTGTTGTGGTATTCTATAATAGTCTTTCTTGCAAAGAGAATTTTCTTTGATGAGGAGTGAGAACTAACTTTACCTGAGGTTAAAGGAAAAATATTTAGAACGAAGCTAGTAATTACTTTGCTATAATAAAATTGTAGTCAATTGTAAGTTCTCATCCAAAATCCATTGATTTACTAACCCCAGGTTAGTTGGCTAGGTTTTCAGCACTAAGTATGATTTTCCTCTTGTTGAGTATATTTTAAGCCCAATTAGAGAACTATTGAGTGCTACTATGTTCTTCTAGGTCTTATCAAAATGACATGCTGGCAATTGTGATTTGGTTGTTTTCCCCTTTTGATCCTTGCATTGTGTCTTCTGGTATCATGAAGGAGATTTTCTGATCCAGTAGAACTCGGGTCTTTTGGATCCTGTGTCTGAAGCATATGGTTTTGTTAGCAACAGGGACTTACCTTCCACCTCTGTTAAGTACCTAGGGATAATAACAATAGTCTCAAGAGACTCATAAAATGCCTTTGAAAACAGCAACAAGGGCTTTATAATAAAATGTCATAGAGAATATGGCAAGAGAGAACATACTTTAAGATTATAAACAGCTAGATATGAGTAAAACACAGCAAATATTATCCTAAATTGGAAAGATTTGAAGCAATCTCACTAAAACCATGAATGAGACAGGGTCATCCAATATCCTCATTAATTTTTAATATTGTGCTTGAAGTAGTAGCTGGAAGTAACAAAGCAAGAGAAGAAAATTAAAAGCACACAAAGAAGAATAGAAGAAATAGAAATATTTCTATTGATAAATAATATAGTAGAACATACAAAGGATACAAATATTCTGCCAGAAAAATTAATAAAAGTGATCAATTTTAAAAAATATTGCATGAAACAGTATAAATTTGCTCAAATCAATGGTTTTTGTATGCATCAGCAACTGATAAAGACATGGACATTCTCCCATTCACAATAGCCTCAAAGAAAGAAAATAATATATCT
This sequence comes from Mastomys natalensis, assembly GCA_021653895.1. Taxonomy (NCBI): domain Eukaryota; kingdom Metazoa; phylum Chordata; class Mammalia; order Rodentia; family Muridae; genus Mastomys; species Mastomys natalensis. The sequence goes on along the minus strand of JAJTUV010004142.1, from coordinate 24,619 downwards.
AGGAGCAAACTTAGTCAAGAAAGTAAAGGACATTTTAAACACACAAAAAAAAAAGCCTCTGAAGAAAGAAATAAAGACACTAGAAAAGGATGAGAAATCTTCATTCAAGATTTGTAGAATTAAAAATGTGAAAATAACCATTTCACCAAAATTCATTCTCTTCCTTTATAGTTTCTTTCATTTTTCAAATACCTTCTAGATGATGATTAAACTGAGGAGTGCTAACAGATATGCGTTTTGTCTTCTATCCATAACTTCAAAAGTATAGTAGATATTCTGTCAGTTTACTTGTCCCACTGTGCCTCACCTCTTTTATTTATATTATCTATGTTTGTTAAAAGCAATGTAGATAGATAATAACAGGTCATGATAAAGTTAAAGGTGAAGTTATTCCACAGGACTGTATGCAACATGCTTTAGCAGAGATGGAGAGATTGATAAACTAAGTGACAAATAAAAATAACTTTAGAAAAATCTATTGATATAATTCCTATGACATACCCTTGGTGATGCCTTCCGTGATCACCTTTTGTGATAAATCCCAAAAATCTATGGCGTCTTTTATTTAAGAGATAGATGCAGCACAATGGTTATTTAGATCCACTGGGGATGGATCCATTGGTTATCCATTCATGATGTGATCTGCTTTCAACTTCCATAAAAATCTTCTGAATACAAATTTATACTTGCTTTGCATTATTTCAGGCAGTAACAGTAAATTATAGAGAAGGAGAAAGGCGTTATTTTCCTCCATTACAGCATCTGCTAAATTTACTAACATATTATATAACCACCAGGTGTATAAGTCACATTATACTAAGTATATTTGGTTCTGTAAAGTAATTTTTAAGTTAATAGTGTAGTTTTATCCCAAATCTATGAGATTATATTTTATCTATGTATTTTTATCCATGATGTTAAATTTCAGAACAGTGACTTAATGAATGATATTGTTAAATTTCTACAGGCTTTTTATATTATTAACATTCTTCTACATACAATTATCAGAAAAAGTAAAGAAGATATATATGAATGTAATGTCACTGAAGATAATGACCTAGAAAAAGTAACAAAAATGAGCACTATATGAATTGTTACATATTGAGTAAGAAACTATAAATAGTGAGGTTTATGTTAAATTTGAGAAAATTTGATAAGAATTAAAAAATATTTTAGACAGCTATGATTCACATCATAGAATATTTTTATTAAATTTTTATTTACTTACATTCCAAATGTTGCCTCTATTCCTGGTCCCCTATCCCAGATTTCTTCAGCAAAGAACATTCTAGTAGATTTTAATATTGAAATTCTTAAGGCAATCCAACTGAAAACAAAAATTATAGCTGAGGTCAAAAATCAAACTGCATTTTGTCTTTTTTAATCTATTAGAGGAGCTTCCTACTCAAAAGAATGCTGAACTCTTTATTGAGACTTTGTCTGACAAGGAGATGAATCATCAATACTGCTTGGGCCTTTCAACAAATAGTATTTCAGCAGACACCTCCCAGGTCTGCTCCATGAAGCCACCTTATCCTGAACCTTCCTAGAGCAGCTGGTAAGAACCCTACCCCACAACCTTACACCCCAGAACTGCAACTGGGAGCCTGGAGCACTCTGGACCCATCACCCACCCAAACCCCACCCCTCCAAAATACCACTCCCCTTCTACCCCTTACTTGGTCCTTTTGACTGGGACAGACACCTAGCAGGTCTGCTCCTGTGAAGACACCATATCCTGAACCATCTAAGAGCAGAGGCAGCCTGGGTCCCAGGAACTCTTCCACCCAGGAGCTCAGGATCACAGGGTCACAGAGACATGTGGACTCTGAGGAGTTCTGACACTAGCAAGATAACTGGAAAGACAGTCTCCGATCAGAAACAGTGAGTACAGATAGCACTAGAATTAATCAGATGACAAAAGGCAAGCACAAGAATATAAGCAACAGAAACCAAAGTTATCTGGCATTATCAGAACCCAGTTCTATCATAGCAAGTCAAAGACTCCTCATGACACTGGAAAAGCAGGATTCAGATTTAAAATCACTTCTCATGAGAATGATAGAGGAATTTAAAAAAGACATAAACAACGCCATTAAAGAAATACAGGAGAACACAGGTAAACAGTAGAAACCCTTAAAGAGGAAGCACAAAAATCAAAGAATTACAAGAAAATACAACCAAACAGGTGAAAAAATTAAACAAAACCATCCAGGATCTAAAAATGGAAGTAGAAAACATAAAGAAATCTCAAAGGGAGACTACCCTGGAGATAGAAAACCTAGGAAATAGATCAGGAGTCATAGACACAAGCATCACCAACTGAATATGAGAGATAGAAGAGAGAATCTCATGTTCAGAAGATACCATGGAAAACATTGACATAACTGTCAAAGAAAATGCAAAATGCAAAAAGCTCCTAACCCAAAACATCCAGGAAATCCAGGACACAAGGAGAAGACCAAACCTAAGGAGAGTAGTTATAGATGAGAGTGAAGATTCCCAACTCAAGGAGCCAGTATATATCTTCAACAAAATAATAGAGGAAAACTTTCCTAATCTAAAGAAAGAAATGCCCATGAACATACAAAAAGCCTACAGAACTCCAAATAGACTAGACCAAAAAAGAAATTACTCCCATTACATAATAATCAAAACATCAAATGCACAAAACAAAGAAAAAATACTAAAAGAAGTAAGGGGAAAATGTCAAGTAACATATAAAGGCAAACCTATAATTATTACACCAGACTTCTCACCAGAGACTATAAAAGCCTTAAGATCCTGGACTGATATCATACAGACCCTAAGAGAACACAAATGCCAGCCGAGATTACTATACTCAGGAAAACTCTAAATCACTATAGATGAAGAAAACCCATAGCTCTAAGTGTTTACAAAAAGAAACTGGAGAGAGCATACACTAGCAACTTGACAACACACCTAAAAGCTCTAGAACAAAAAGAAGCAAATACACCAAGAGGAGTAGAAGTCAGGAAATAATCAAAATCAGGGCTGACATCAACCAAGTAGAAACAAAAAGAACTCTGCAAAATATCAACAAAACCAAGTGCTGGTTCTTTGAGAAAATCAACAAGATAGATAAACCCTTAGCCAGACAAACCAGAGGGCACAGAGACAGTAACTACATTAATAAAATTAGAACTGAAAAGGGAGACATAACAACAGAAACTGAGGAAATTCAAAAAATCATCAGATCCTACTACAAAAGACTATATTCAATAAAACTGGAAAAACCTGGATGAAATGTACAACTTTCTAGACAGACACAAGGTCCAAAGTTAAATCAGGAGCAGATAAACAATCTAAACAGTCCCATAAACCCCTAAGGAAATAGCAGCATCATTATAAGTCTCCCTAACAAATAAAGCCCAGGACCAGATGGTTTTAGTGCAGAATTCTGTCAGAACTTCAAGAAAGACCTAATTCCAATTCTCTTCAAACTATTCCACATAATAGAAACAGAAGGAACATGACCCAATTTGTTCTATAAAGCCCCAATCATTCTCATACTTAACCTCAAAAGACCCAACAAAGAAAGAGAACTTCAGACCAATCTGCCTTATAAATATCAATGCAAAAATACTCAATAAAATTCTCGCAACCAGAAATGAAGAACATATCAAAACAATCATCCATCATGATCAAGTAGGCTTTATCCCAGGAATGCAGGGATGGTTCAATATTCAGAAATCCATCAATATAATTGACTATATAAACAAACTCAAAGGAAAAAAAACACATGATCAGCTCACTAGATGCTGAGAAAGCATTTAACAAAATTCAATATCCCTTCATGGTATAAGTCTTGGAAAGATCAGGATTTCAAGAACCATTTCTAAACATAGTAAAAGCAATATACAGCAAACCAGTAGCCAACATCAAACTAAATGGAGAGAAACTTGAAGCAATCCCACTAAAATTAGAGACTAGACAAGGCGCCCACTCTCTCCCTTCCTATTCAATATAGTACTGGAAGTCCTAGCCAGAGAAATTAGACAAAAAAATGAAGTCAAATGGAAACAAATAGGAAAGGAAGAAGTCAAAATATCACTATTTGCAGATGATATGATAGTATACTTAAGTGACCCCAAAACTTCCACCAGAGAACTCATAAACCTGATTAAAAAAAAAAAAAAAACTCAGCAAAGTGTCTGGTTATAAAATCAACTTAAACAAATCAGTAGCCTTCCTCCACTCGAAGGATGAGAAAGAAATTAGGGAAATGATACCCTTCACAATAGTCACAAATAATTTAAAATACCTTGATGTGAATCTAACCATACAAGTGAAAAATCTCTTTGACAAGAACTTCAAGTCTCTGAAGAAAAAAATCAAAAATCTCAGAAGATGGAAAGATCTTCCCTGCTCATGGATTGGCAGGAATAATATAGTAAAAATGGCCATCTTCCCAAAAGCAATCTACAGATTCAATGCAATCCCCATTAAAATCCCAACTCAATTCTTCAGAATTAGAAAGAGAAATTCTCAAATTCATTTGGAATTACAAAAAACCCAGGATAGCAAAAACTATTTACAACAATAAAAGAATTTCTGAAGGAATCACCATCCCTGACCTCAAGCTGTACTACAGAGCAATAGTGATATAAACTGTATGGTATTGGTACAGAGACAGGCAGGAAGATCAATAGAATAGAATTGAAGACCCAGAAATGAACCTATGGTCACTCGATCTTTGACAATTAGCTAAAACTGTCCAGGAAAAAGGACAGCATTATCAACATATGGTGCTGGCTCAAGTGGAGGACAATGTGTAGAAAAAAGCAAATCAATCCAATCTTATCTCCATGTACAAAGCTCAAATCCAAGTGGATAAAGGACCTTCACATAAAACCAGAAACACTGGAACTAATAGAAGAGAAGGTGGGGAAGAACCTTGAATACTTGGGCACAGGGGAAAAGTTCCTGAACAGAACACCAATGGCTTATGCTCTAAGATCAAGAATTGACAAATGGGACCTCATAAAATTGCAAAGTTTCTGTAAGGCAAAGGACACTGTCAATAGAACAAAACACCATCCAACATATTGGGAAAAGATCTTTACCAATCCCACATCTGATAATGGGCTAATATTCAATATATTCAAAGAAATCAAGAAATTAGACTCCAGTCAATCAAATACCCCTATTAAAAATTGAATATAGAGCTAAACAAAGAATTCTCAACTGAGGAAACTCAAATGGCTGAGAAACACTTAAAGAAATGTTCAACATTCTTGGTCATCAGGGAAATGCGAATCAAAACAATCATGAGAATCCACCTCACACCAGTCAGAATGGCTAAGATAAAAAACTCTGGTGATAGTAGGTGCTGGCGAGGATGTGGAGATAGAGGAACACTCCTCCATTGTTGATGGGTTTGCAAGATGATGCAACCACTCTGGAAATAAGTCTGGTGGTAGAAAATTGGACATAGCATTACCTGTGGACCCAGCTATACCACTCCTGGGCATATACCCAGAAGATACTACAACATATAACACTCCACTATTTTCATAGCAGCCTTATTTATAATAGCCAGAAGCTGGAAAGAATCCAGATGTCCTTCAACAGAGGAATGAATACAAAATATGTGGTACATTTACACAATGGAGCATTACTCAGTTATTAAAATCAATGAATTCGAGAAATTCTTAGGTAAATGGATGGAATTGGAAAATATCATCCTGAGTGAGGTAATCCAATCATAAAAGAACACACATGGTATTCACTCACTGATAATTGGATATTAGCCCAGAAGCTTGTCATACCCAAGATTCAACTCACAGACCACATGAAGCTCATGAAGAAGGAAGCCCAAGTTTGGGTGCTTTGGTCCTTCTTAGAGGAAGTAACAAAATACTCAAAGGATGGAGACAAAGTGTGGGACAGAAACTGAAGGAGGGGCAGTCTGAAGACCATTCCACCTGGGTATCCATCCCATGTGCAGTTACCAAAGGTAGACGCTGATGTGGATGTCAGGACATGCATTCTGACAGGAGCCTGATATAGCTGTCTCCTTAGAGGTCTGTCAAAGTCTGACATACTCAGAGGCGGATGCTCACAGCTAACCATTGAACTGATCAAGGGGTTCCCAATGGAGGAGTCAAAGAGAAGCCTGAAGGAGCTGAAAGTGTTTGCAGCTCCATGAGGAAAGCAACAATGCCAACAACCAGAGCTCCCAGGGTCTAAACCTCTAGTCTGGGAGTACATAGGAAGGGACCCATGGCCCCAGCTGTATATGTAGGGGAGGATGGCCTGGTCGGGCATAGGTGGGAGAGGAGATCCTTGATCCCATGAAGGCTGGGCTCCATGTGTGTGGGGATTTGAAGGTGGGAAGGTGGTATTGGGGTATGTGTGGGGCACATCCCATAGAAGCAGGAGGAGGGGGGATGGTCTGGGGGTTTCTGGGGGTGGAAATGGAGAAAGGGGATAACAACTGAAATGTAAATAAAATATCCAATAAAAAAATATAGCATTTCTCTTCAAAGTAGGTTCACACCCGTCCTGCATATGACTCTGTTCCCAACATTAACATCTTCAATATCAGTTAATAGGTCATTTTATTGTTTTTATTGTCATTGTGTTTTCTTTTATTAAACCTGCAACCTTAACAGCATGGTTTTTATATGTCAAGGAAGGACAAAACAAATAGAATTTCTTATCATTTTAAAATTTCTAAGTTCCTAAGTTTGATGGTAATGAATGCACACAAATGGTGATATGGAGTTACCATTTGAATTTGCATTTTAAGTGTTTTCCTATACTGAAACCATAAAGCTAGCCAATCAAATAATATTTATGTTGAAAACAATGAAAGAATTTGCATTTGTAATCTTTTATGTAAGTGGTTGCCCAAATGGCTTTTAGGTTTTAATTAAAGCTTCCTTTGTGGAGATCTATGATAGTGTTCTAATTTAGTTCATAGTGGCAATTTAGAAAAGAAAGAAATATTATTAGTAATTAATTTTAAAACTATTTCTTTCAGTGTATTTATTTATTACCCCTTTAACTCTTAATTCAGAATTACCTTTACTGAGTTAAAGAAGAATGGGGCAAAGAATTCTACATAAAACATTTTTACCTAATAAAAGTTAGTTTTCACTGTTTAAAACACATGTGCTTTTTTTGAGAATTATAAGTTCCATCCATATTTATTTAATGTCTGCATTTAATAATTGAGATATATGAATAGCCATTTTTAAAGTAAAATTAAATGTAATAGAAATTGAAAGTCTATGCAAACAACAGTGACATTTTGGAAATTAAAACAATGCATGAAGAAAAAAATTAGTTTAATGTAGATCTAGAAGTAGGATTATTATATAGGTTTCACTAGAGGAATGGAACTAATAGAGTAAATATATGTCATTAAAGGTATATATTAGCTTGGCTTTCAGGATAAGGTCTGTGAAGGTCAATAATCATTGTCATCATGCTACACTAGCAGAGGACTGCCTGCTGTTCAGTTCACAAAGTTGTCTCAGCAGTCTCTGTCTGATCCTGATGGACTTCTGTATTCCTACAGAGCACAGAAATCTGAAAGAGCTCTGTTCTGGTTTCAACAAACAGTGGCAGCGGCAACAGATTTAGCATTAGGATAGCTGAACTCTTCAGTTAGAGGAAACAGCAATCAGTCAAAACACAAGAGCTTTTCCCTTAGACTTACCACAACCAGTCATCAACAGGAAAGTGCCACCCACTCAAGGAGAAAGTCATATCCTCTCAGTTAATCCTTCTAGGAAATGCTCTTCTACACCTAACCCAAGGATCGTGTGTTAGTTGATTCCAGATCCAATCAGGCCATCAATGACTAACCAGAACATAGGGCAATTCATTCTATGCAAATAAAAAAATCTTCCAATGATATTATGAAGGATGTAAAAAATCACATCACATTCACAGCTACATAGTAAAAACTATAAAGATTATGAAATACTGTTTCCTTAAACACATTATCAGAGGACTGGAAACAAACACTAGAATGATGATAAGCAGAGATGCATGATGGGCAAATCCTTAAAAACCAAAACTAGAAAGAAAAAAAGAAAACACTTTCCTTTCGTCATCACCAAGCTTCAAATAAACTCTTCAGGGCAAATAACTAAATTCCTTTGATAACTGTTTTTATATATAATTAATCCCATGGGCCATAAATTTATGATCCCCAATAACATTCGTGAAAGGAAAGTATTTTATATTATCATAATTTAATTGCAAAATAAAGGCAAAAGTGTTGTAAACCACAATTATAGTGGTGTGAAGCCTGATACTTTTACCTCATATAAATATCAGGTTATTTTGGGGGGGGGTTATAGCATTTCAGTTTAATATTTATTTAACAACACATATATCTACATAATGTACAGCTAATCACTTTTAGTAATTTAGGATCCTTTAGTCTCAGAGGAATGTCAGTATATTTCAGTGGTAACCGTTATATACTACTCATTTTCATACTTGTTATATGGCAAATTTTTCTTAAATAGGAATATTTTTATTATTATAAATTTATAAAAGTGTTATTAAAACACAATTCAACTTTATCAATTATTTACAATGACATTTACTTTATTCATTTACAAAGCTTATGGGAAGGGTTTTTGATTGCTTACTTGTATTGGGGTCATTAGAGGATAGTAGATGAGTAGTCACTCATTTCTTGGGCATGGTGAACTAGGAACACAAATCTGCCATTCCAGTTGTTTTTTATTCTCTGTTCAATTTTTAGAAGGACTGGAATAACTTTGTTAATGCTCAGGTGTCCCACTGAGCCTTGATGACTTTCTTTTCTTTCTTTTCTGATTTTGGAAAGTGTCTCATACAGTCACTTGATGGAAATACAGACTTTTTATTGGCTTTAATAGTGCCTGTGTGTGTTCCCTTTGGGAGGTACTGCACAACATGGATACAGTAGCTACATACAGTAGTTCTAGTTTGTGGTTCTCTTTATTACTAATGCTCAGAATCTGTGGAACAAAAATTATGAGGAAAAATTCTAATTAAAATCAAGCATCTGTTTTATGACTTTTAAAACTATCTACAAGGAATTAAAATATTTTCATAGGTTCAAATAAATAGTATCTAAATAATATACATATATATCTCTATGTTTGTAGACATATAAACTGTCTAGTGACAGTTTGTGCAGTAATTATTTTATAATTTTAAACATAGTATTCAGGAAAAATGGGCACATCTTAGCACAAATAACAAAATAACAAAAAAATATCTTTTAATAAAAATTATTTTAAATGACTCTTACAATATCATTGACTTTTGGTGTGTGAATATATTTTTCTGCCTTTAATTTGATTTATTTATTCTTTTACATGTGTTTTTGTTTTGCTAAAGGGTGTCATGAAGCTGCCATAGCTCAGCAAATAGTCTGACTTTTCGATTCTTCTGCCTACATCTCCCCAGTGCTATATTAGAGGATGTATGATCAAGCCCAGACTCCATTATTTGTTAGTTTTGGTTGGGTATAAGAGAGTGAATACTTCATATAAGGTGAAATGCAATTTTGTTGACCAAAAGAATCATAATCGTAGGGAGAAGTTTACTACCGCTGTTCAACCAGGTTTATTTAAACCCTTCCCATTTGTTTTCTCTTTATAAAGTAAAGGTCTCAAAAAAAACTTTACAAAACCACAATCATATATATTTTTCAATATTCATTCACAAAGGAAAAGGAAAAGAAGTAAGGAAGAAGAGATAAGTGTAAGGTTTTTTATATTCTCTTGTCCAGCCAAGTAATTAATATAATGAAATGGGATGAAGAACTTGGGGAGGAGGGACCTGAAAGGGGGCAACATTTGGGATATAAATAAATAAAATAATTTAACAAAAAAATAAAGTTCTCTAAGGTGCTCTATTCTTTTTCCTTCCACCTGCTTTGCTCAAAAAAGCAAACAGCATTCTTGGTGACTGGAATCCAGCCAGATCAACAATCCCCTTCATAATTATTTGAAGTAATTACAGCAAAAATGAACTCTAGAGGAAACATTACTTCACATGTAGTCAGTACTGACAAAACTAAATATGAATGAGTTTTCAAATAATGTAAAAGGCAAAAGCACCACGAACCCCAACTGGAGCTTCAGTGAACACCAATTTGCACTTCAATATTCCAAAAATAAAGCTTAAAGACTGACCTCCTTAGCTACACCATCCTACATAAATATGTGGAATCCATGTACTAAATCGTGGTAGTCTTTGCAATCTTAAGATGTAACTAATCTAAGAGCAGAAGGTGTGTAAGATATTTACTAATTTTAGACAGCTTCTTTCTCTTCTATGAAAAACAGATTTCATTACTTCTATCCAATGTTATATTTTCCACTCAATCTCTCTGTCAAAGACTTAAGTCTTAGCTCTCAATGTCTGCCAGATAGTTGGCCTTATTTGGCAATAAATACCTCTCACATAGGTCCTTACTTTGGAACACAGTTTGTTACATATTTCTGGCTCCAGGAACCAATATGCTAACTGTAGTCTACTTTAATCCATGTTACACATTTGGCAGGAATTTTTTGTTGCAGGAACCTTTCCTGCCCATTGCACCTGCAGAGGAACTCTATGGTTTGGCAGTAGAAGAGGTAGGTGGAGCTAGGAGTTGGGAGGAGGAAGGAAGGAGAAAGGAAGAAAGAGGAGAAGGAGGAGGAGAGGAAAGATGGCAGAAGATGTTACCTTCGTGTCTCTAGCAGTTACTCATATCAAGATTAGGAAACTGGGTTTACAATTCTAATTGTGTGGGCATCTTGTGTATTAAGCATTTGCGAATATATAAACCCATTGGATAATCTTTAAGCATTAAGAGTTCTTCCAGATACCCGGAGCATGGTGGATATTGTCTGGGGTTGAGCTAAGCATTATGAGGGTGGCAGAGTTGGCCCAAGAGCCATGGTTAGAGCCACAGAGCTGACTGGCTGAGATAGCAGCCAGCAAACCACTTGTGGAGCCAGGGCTGGCACTCCCGGACTGGCGTTTCTGCCACTGTTAGTATGGGAACTTAGAGGGAGAACATGGCAGAGGCCAGGAGCTAGCTGGACCATGCTGCCACTTTTTCAAATATCTCCTGCAACAATTTCTTACTAAGAAAGGGACTGGAAAGAATTCACCACCAAGACTATTTCTACAATGAAGCAATAAATCAAAGCAACAGAACTCTGTTCTGTCTCATAAATGCAGTTTATTTAGTTAGTACTGTGGTCACAAGGAAGAGAAGCTGAAGAGGCAAGAAATTTTACAGTAATTTGACCAATATGCTTCTTTTTATAACAAAAATGGTAAAATTCCTTAAAGATAATTTTCTTATCTAACATTGTACAGTACCTACAACCTACCAAATGCTTTATTTTCTAAGAAACAACTAAATTAATTACACAAATTACTACAAATCTCTGTTGGGTATGTTAAGTCATAAATCATCCATGATAAACATAGACACCAGCTGTCTTGTGCCTGACTGCTCTTTTAAAAATTTATGTATTTACTTACCGTGTGTGTGTACATAAAGCTCTGAGAATTCAGTCCTGTCTTTTCACTACATGTCCCATGGATCAAACTCAGATCATGAAGTTTAGCAGCAAGTATATTGACCCACTGATCCACATCTTGGGTCTGGATGTTTGAGTGTTCTATATGAATATGCCACACTCTTATTTGTTCTGACATTTTAGATATTAAGAAAATGATAGGGCAATTACAATTATTTGAACTTCTGAGTATTTAGAGATAAGAAAACATTACTATTCCATTGTATTTTATTAAGGTATATAGAGGTATCGTATTTCCTTAAAATGTATCCTTTTTACTTGGTGTCTTACGGTTTTATTGGTGTGAAGAGACACCATGACCAAGGCAATTCTTATAAAGGCAAACATTTAATTGGGGGTGGCTTACAGTTTCAGATGTTGAGTTCATTATTATCATGGTGGGAAGCACTGCTGCCTGCAGTCAGACATGGTACTAGAGGAGCCTAGAGTTCTACATCTTGATCCAAAGGCAGGCAGGAGGAGGCTTTCTTCCACACTGGGAAAAGTCTGAGCATAGAGTTTCTCAAAGCCCACCTGCACAGTGACACACTTTCTCTAAGGCCATACCTCCTAATAGTTCTACTCCCTATGGCCAAACATTCAAACACATGAAACTGTAGGACCATACCTATTCAAATGACCAAACATTGATCATGTGGAAAGCCTCACTCTATTCTCAGAACTATATGTGGGCAGTTAGGGGTTGGAGAGATGGTTAAGAGTACTAATTGCTCTCGCATAGGGTCTGAATTCAGTTCCTAAAACCCACATGAAACCTCACAACTGCCTATAACCCCAGTTCTGAGAAATGTAACATCGTTTACTGTTCTTTCTGGGCTCCTGCATGCATGTGGCACACAGAAACTCAGTCAGACACAAAAATCCATTTTTTAAAGGGGTAAAAAGTTAAATTCACTTTTTAATGAAAGTTTTATCATTCCAAAATTAAAGTTATCCTATTTTAAAAAAGAATTTTCAGAGATTATAAATCCAATTTGGCAACAGACCATTGATATTCCCCATTACATATTACACTGTCTTAGAAATTCCTATATAATGGTGTCTGGTGAGTTACTATAATCATAACATTTCTTACCATAAAGTTCAGCTACCTCTCTATGAAATTTTACACAGAATAATTACTAACAAATTTCCATAATAACTTGGGTCAAAATATCCAAAGAGGGGTGGATAATTAGAACATACATTTTGTGTATATATTTTCTTTCAAGGTCAGGCTCTGTCATGTAAAGTGATGATATATTAATTATTTTTTAAGGAGAAAACCAGAACAGAAGATTCCATAGGAAAACTAACCTTTGTGTTTTAGACAAAGTGTGGTCAATGGTGTGTACATTCACAGTCTATAAGAATAGCAATGATTGCTACAGGATTGTTATTCAGCTAATAAAATAAATAATTAGTAAAATGAATGCACAGTGAGGGTATCACATTTCTGAACCAGGTAAATATAAGTAAATAAGCATCTGAATACAGAGCAGACAAACTTTTAACACAGTTAACAAGAAGATAGCATTCTAAAGGTTTATAAAAATGTGCTACTGGTTAAGAAAATTTAGCAGATTATTTTCTAAGGTCTCAATTTCAGAACTGAAAACTATTTGAATCTTTGATGGTAAATCTCTTTCCTATGTGTTCCAGTTAACTAGAAACATAGCCATTAAAAAAATCAATTCTCAGTTTTTAAACATCCTTTTTTCCACATTGTTAATACATTTTAGAAAGTTCATTTCAAGGAAAAATTTCAAATCAAAACAAGTATAAAAACTTTACAAACAGGAGCTTTGAGGTAAGGTCCTTAGTGGAATCCAGAGGGGAGAAAATCATTAGCTTGAGTTAGGAAATTTGGCCTTTCTCTTCCTGCTAACATTTTTTTTTTCACATTCTGCTTTTGATCATCGCTAACAGAGTTCATTTGTGCTGTTTCCTTTAATGTTCCTTTGCCTCATCCCATCTATTCCTCTAACTAAGGAAGATTTCAGGTTTTCAAATAAAGCATTGAGAGAGCAAGGGCCAAGCAGATTGATAACTAAGCGGGATGCCTTATTAGCAGAGGCAGAAAACATCGGTGAAGCCAAAACATCCCTGCAAAGATTGCAGTGTTCATTTCTTTTTCCTTACAAAGTTACTTCTACTTTGTTGGTTAAATTGCTCTCTTGTTGGCTGAAGAATCTCCTCATTAGCATGAAGCTATAAAATATTAACAGAAGAATTACTCTTACTTTGGAACAAGATACCTTGAATAATTTGCTCAGTATACTTTAGAAATTTATATTTGTTTAGTTCATTGGAGAAACTACCCTTCTTCCCAAATAGGAAATCATGTATAATCAAATATAACAACATAAAACAGCCAACATCCCACTACAGAATTGCCTGTATACCACCACAGCAGACATTTTTATTGATACTTTTGGCCATAAAGTTACATGAACACCATTACTCCCAAGACAGGTACAAGACCTGCTACATCTTTACAAGGTTCAAACAATATTAATGATTAATGCTCTTAAACAACATTCATTTTTTTCCCTCTGAGTTGTTTAGATATATATTGGCATGAATAATTATCTACATTGTTAAGGAAAATATAAGATACATCATGGATGGGGGTATTATATATTGACTACCAAACAAGATGCTAAAAGATACTCTGCAAAATATCATTTTAAGTTTTAATTTGTTCCACAACATAACATATATGTCATGGCACACATATAAAGGATAGAGGACAACATGTAAGAATTGGTTCTGAGTATTGAACTCACATCATCAGGCTTGACAGGAAGTGCTTTTACCTGCTAAGAAAACCCAAAAATTCTATCTGAATGAAAACTGGTTTTGATATGAAAGAAAGAGTAAATTAAACACTGCTTGTCTTTCATACAGGAAAGACATTGTACAGGGAGGAAATAAAATCAAAGAGTCAAAGTCTAGCCACAGAACTCACATTAGAAATGACTATTCATCACAAACTTTCTATTTATTTACTGAAAAATTCAAAACATTTAAAATTATTTCTAAGAGATAGTTGTCAATAATTACTTTGTATGTAACAAACTAAAATGAAATAATGAAAATTATTCTTACAAAATACATTGAAGTTATCTCATAATATCCTTATCAGAACAACCTTTGTAAGTTACTTAATCTAGGAAAAGAAATTGCTCTTTTAAATGTTATATTTAGGGATAAAAAAGAAAATTCTAAAATACAAAATTTTAAAAGAAGTAAACTTCATTGTATATTGCTATCTCGAGTAAGCAGGACACTACTTCCTGAGAGACTGAATTCAAAGGACTAAATTATAATTTTGGAGAATAGTGGCTGTATGGTGGAAGTCTTCAGCTAGGGTCAACACTTATAAACTATCAGTATAGGAAGGAAAACGTAGTTTCAATTGCCATGGTCATCCAATAGGACGTACAAAAGAGATGTGGAGAGAGTAATAGTGTATTTAAAGCCCCAGGCACATGATACATGCAAGAAACAATATTAACCCAGTGCTCACCATTTTGAAGATATGAACACATTGATACAATGAGTTGAACAGGTTAAGATTTCATCACAATTTAACTCCAGCAATGATCATCATAAAATAACTCTAAATACTAAACAGATTCAAGATGATCCTGAACCAAGAAGTGTTCTTATTAATCTGGAAGATGATAGGCTAGGCTCACAGATAAAGTGTTAGCCCCATGTATGGCCAAGATGTAACTGTAATATGTGTATGTACTGTGGGGCGGTGGGCTGTGGGAAGCAGCTGGGTGCCTGGTTGAGCAAGCCTTGAACCCCGGACCTTTACCAGGACGGCAGGTGTTCAGCGCTGCCCCCAGGCCCTGGTTCTTTTCATTCAGCTTTGGCCCTCCACAGCCTCTCCCAAAGAGAGGTCTATGACTATCAGTCACGAGGAACAGTGCCTCAGGCCCTCCCATATGTAGATGAGGTATCTCTAAGCTCTCCGACCAAGCCAATAGGCATTATCTGCCAGACCCTAACCCACATGCAGATGAGGTATCTCCAAGCTCTCCGACCAAGCCAATAAGCGTTATCTGCTGTCAGACCCTAACCCACCCTGAAACTGTATATAAAGGCTCTATTCGGGAGAAGTAAAGAGGTGTGTTCGAGAATCATCTTGGTGTCTGGGAGTTTTTGTCTCAAGAGCTGTAACACTTGGGGGAGATCCGCTCTCCCGGAACCTTCCTGGGCACCAAGCTGCTTCCTTGCCTGCTAGCCGGCTTCTATCGGCCCAGCCCAGGCGGCTCAGCGTGGAGAGATAGGGCAGCACCTGGGAGTGACCGAGCTGTGACAGCGGAGATTCGAGCAGAGGCAGCAGCGGAGGCAGGCAATCTCTCCTCCCTGCTTGCACTCGCACCCTTTTGGCCCAGACCTCTCACACCAGGCTGGGCTGAAGACCAACAGACAGCAGAGACATGGGTAGAGGACCCTCCCTGCTCTCACTCTGTCCTCAGCCGGGAGATCATCGTGGGACACCCTCCAGAACCGGGCACCCACAATGTACTATGTAGTATGAAGCTGAGAGTGGAATATGTTTTAGTCTACTCATCAACCCAAAAGTTCTGATTCAGTGACCTTGAGTCAAAAGAGTATATATCCTTACAAACTGAGATTTCAAACATGTTTCACTCTCTTCTCTTTCTTTCTTCCCACCTCCTCTATTCAGCATATACAGACTGTAGATAAAATTGTTCTAACCAAGATTCTGTAGCTCAGCATGTGCTCACTAAACAAGAGATTCCACATGGCCATGTTTATCTTCACAATCAGGTAGGCATGCTGCTATAAGTTTCATGGGCTATAAGAAGTCCTTATTAAAGCTGAAGCATTTATTGGCTTGGTAACTTTCTGAAAGTGGACGGCGAGGGTGCAGAAGGTCATGCGTACAGAACTGCCCTGATATCCCCCAACAACCAAACAGCAAAGACTGCAACAACAATTCTGGTTATCTCTTCCATATGTAATTAGCTTTTCTATGAGCTGGGGTATAGAAAAATCCTAACATACAAAGAATTTGTATATTCATAACATTGTTTTACTTTGGTAAGAAAACAATTAAGATATCATTAGATGATAGGCTGATAAATGAATGATGCTCACTCTTCTTTACTTTATATTCTTAGGCAAACAACTTAGCTATGGAGATAAAGGCCAAGGCCAAGAAGTCAGCCAGAACTGTCTCCCACCCCACCAGAAATCATATCAATGACTTCCTTTACTTAAACTCTGCACCTTATTTTCTAAAACAAGATCCAGAGTGTTTACCTCATAGATTTTTCTTGTGGAGTTTAATTGCATAGTGTCTACATTAAGAAGATTGCAGTTTTTCACAATAAACGAGTTGCTAACAATAAATAACTTTACAGAAATGGCAATTAGAAGACAATACTTAATATTCCTGAATTTCATGCAAATTATTCAAATGTCTAAGCCTAGATAAAACATCAAGAATATGCAAATGTAAATAATTAACTTGGAACCCTTAAGTGTCCAAATAAAAATGTCAGAAGCCCTGTAGTAGCCCTGTAAATACAGTCCTTATGTGCTCCTTACATCACTGTTATTGTGGCATAGCCTCACTATATTTCATTTGAACAGAGACACAATATATACACAAACCTAAATCCACATTTTAAAGATACAGAAACAAGAAACACTTTAAAATTCAGATAATCTAAACTGAATTATTCTCTCCAATTGGTTAATAAAAATATAAGGTCTTTTAAAATAGATTACTTGCTTTAAGATAGTTTTAAAATCTGAGGGAAAGCTTCAGGGTGAATATTACAGGAGTATGTGTACATGGTGTATCAAGGAAGATTATCTCCCACTGTGATTTTCGAGATGAATGTTATTATATTCCTCTTAGGCATTCTTTTTTTGTATTTATTAATACTTAATAAAATATTAATCACAAGGAAAAAAGGAAGATTTTGTCTGAAGTAGTTTTTTATGCACCATGCAGAGCAGTCTGGGCTAATAATGTAAACAATTTGACACCACATTAATGAAGGCGCTGCCGGCTGAGTCCTTGTTGCAGTGAACTAAGCGGAGGCTGAGTTACAAAGAGATTTTGACTCTGGCGAGTGTCTTTAAGCTTTGTGAAATGTGTTCCCATTAAAATCAGCAACATCTTTCAACAGACACACTATGGCCAATTATACATACCCTTGTTTTTAAGGATAGAATTTTAAAGACAGTCTAAGAGCGTTATTTCTTCATAACTATTAAGATGGTTCAGAAAGTTGACATGAGGTGATGTATTTTTTGGAAACTTCAATAAAACTTTGTGAAGTTTGGACAATTGAAAGAATGTATTTTGTGGTTTTATTTCTACTCTCAAGTTAGCATGGTGGGTTAAGCTGCAGGCACAAGGACAGGCTACCCTAATCTAAAGCCTTAGGCAATTAGGCACCAGTCTTCTTACCTGCATGGACATAGTCTGAAGAATGTCAGCAGAGAGAGGCTGATTGGCTGATTAGAATTTCAGTACAGTGGACAGATTGGAATGTTGCAGGTCCAAACACAAGTTACCTTATCTTGGGCTATCTTGGCTATTTCTAGTCATCTGGATCAGGCATTCCTTATCCACTCTGTGTCTGAATTAACATCATATAACTAGTATATTTAAAACAATAAAACAAACAAACAAACAAAAACCCACTTTTTGGATTCTAACTTAGCAGACCACCCACTTTTACATACCCAAAGGCTCAGATAGCATTCTGGGTCTATAGCAAAAATTCCTCCATCTTGCTGTAGCCATCTCTCTGATTTACTCACCAAAATATTTTAAACTTGTCTTTATTTATGACTTCTTTGTTCTGTAAAACTATGAAAAAAAACACTTAATTAGCAGTATTATAAACCTTTGTTCCCAGCCCATGGTCACTGAAAATGCCTCCAGAATAGAATATCTTATTTGATTTAAGATGAAGGATGTGCCTTTTATGTTGACACCTGTGAGACATGTTTCAAAGCAAATTATGACATAAGTAAGATAATTCTATTTGGGGTCTGAGTAAATATTAAATGCAAATGCTAGGACCTGTGTAATAGAAGAATGGAAGTACTGCTTAAGACAAAGATTAATATACAGAAATATTTATGGAAGAGTTTATTTGTGTTAGAAGTCGTTTATAAATTCAATCGAGGATTAAACAAAAATGACCAGAAATTATTTTCGTCTAAGATTTTGTAGTTTTCAAGGGAAATAGATAGCAAATATGTAAAATAATTGAATATATATGCAATGAAAAAGCTCAAAGTACAAAAATGGAGTCAGTAATGAAAGAGATGCTGAAGGTGCTGAGGATCACAGACCCTTTAAGTGCTGATCAGTTGCTAGAAGTTACCAGAGGAAGTAAATAGTCTTTCTAATGCCGAGGGTGGAAACTTTGCAAACTTACTGCCTTCTGAGTTAGTCCCCTGAAGGCCGATCCTCCAGCAGGTTCTGAGAGAAGACTATGGAGTGAACAGAAGGCATGAAGAACTTTCTACTCCCCATCTACTGGCTGTACTCTTCCTAACTCTGTGTATCTGCACAACCAAACTTGATCCCCTCACCCATTAGAAGCAGTGAGCCCAGTTTTTATTTTATTTTATTTTAGTTTTCCAACAGTAGCAAAATAAGCCTTGTAATTTTCTGATGTCACTAGACAAGTGCTTTCAACTTGCCTGATGAGTCCTCCACAAATTGCTCCCAAACAAGGTGACAGCATCTCTCTGCACAGGAAGATCAACAGAGTAAACCAACCTGAATCCTTGGAGCTCTCAGAGACTGAATCACCAACCGTGGAGCATACCTAGTCTACACAGATCTACCTCCATGGGCTGGACCTAGGCCTCCCTGCACATATGTTGTAAATGTGCAGCTTGGTTTTCATGTAGGTCTCAAACATCTGGAGTGGGGCTATCCCAAAACATGCAGCCTGTATATGGAATATGGTCTTCTAGCTGGGTGCCTCATCTGGCCTCAATGGGAGAGGAAGCACCTAGCCTCTCAGAGACTTAAAGTGGCAGGGTGGGGATACAGGAGGAGGGGGTACTCAGAAAACAAGAGATGGGGAAGGATTGTGGGAGGGAGTGACTGGGACGGGTTATAAAGTGAATAAGCAAAAAAAAATAAAAAAAAAATAAAAAGTTGACTCTGGCATATCCATTGATATTATTATTATTTAGTTCAGGTTTAACCACCATGTTGGTGAAAGTTTTTGGTTGTAGCTTTTGTCTTTATTAGGTGACACAAGCAGCCCAACTGACATTCTATACCTAGTTAACATTTCTTCTCTCAAACTTTCTTAAATATTAAAAAGAAAAAAACTTGAAAATAAATACAACCCAAGGATCAAAGAAAATCTGAGTGAAGACCTAAAGAAAATTGGGAATATACTGTTCAAAAGTAGAAAGAAGAACATACTGCACTACATTTTTATGTAAAACCCTGCAGTGGGTCTGGGTGTAACAGGTGCTAGAAAAGAGATTGTGATTCTGGAGAACTGGTAAGAGTGGACCAGGGTGAACTTAGACCTGAGAAGTGTAAAGGCAGTCCATTGGATGGCCACCTAGACAGAGTGATCAAAGGTATTGCTTGAAGAGGACTCTTTAAGAATATAAAAGTAGAACAACTATTACTCTCAGGGAGGTGATAGTACATGAGAGTGTTCTGGGCAGGCAGATGGATAGTCTTCTGTATAACTCACTGGGAAGATGTTAGTTCAAACTTGTGGTCGTTTATGAAGAATGCAAAGCTATTGTATGAAGAGATGAATAGCCCCAGTTACACTTTTAACTACTCCCATGAGGAGAATAGATATGTACTTGCTGGAAAATATAATGTTTCTTAACTCACCATGAATTATTTAGCAACACTACATAATGAATATGGTAAAGCATTCATAAGCTTTTGGAGTCAATTTAATAGAATTGAAAATATGGAGCAACTACAATGTAGTAATCTCAAATTGCTACTAGTATAATTAATTGTTTAGGCAAAATTTGGCTTTTTCTCACCTTAAGGAAAATAATTAGGATATTAGAATTACAACAAATTAAAAATCCATAGTCTTGGCCACTAAAGAATTGTATTCCTATTTATTCTATGTGTCTTAGAGGGAGGATAATCGTAGAAAAACGTAAATCAGGATGAGACTCACAGACATTAAAAAATGCTAACAGAGTCCAGGCCTGCCTTCAAAGCTGCTACAAAGTTACTGTTTTACCTGCAGTGATTTTCTTTCTGTCAAATTTATAGCCTCTTCACTTCATTTAAAACATGAAATGTAAACAAGTAAAGGTGTAAACAATATCAATTTGTCATTTTGGAGAAAATTGAAACATTTAAAATGAGAAAATATTTCTTTTAAAGGTAGAAATAATACTGTAATTTAAGATTTGCAGACATTTGTTCGACTAAGACCTGGAAGTAGAGTAAAATTTGACTACTTAAAATGCTGGGAAACTATCTGAACATAATTAACATTTTTAGTGAAAACTAATCATAACTGCTATTTCTTAGTCATCTTTTATGTTTGGAACCTTGGAAAATTTAGCCAACATTCCTTTCCATGTCAGAAAATCCCAATTATGAATCTGTTCATTACTGATGGCTATTTGGAAAATAAAAAAGATCATGTAGTACCCTTATAATAATTTATTCTAAATAAAAATAAATAAATAAATAGAGAAATTATATCATGCTAAATGTAGTATTCAGACAAATAAAATTCATCCTTTCATTTAAAAACATTCTTTATGAATAATTGATTTTAAGATAGCTGAATTTTTTGAATGATTGAAATCTGAGAAATTTTAAGAGGCAGCATTATTTTTTGTATATGAGAAAACTTAAAATCTACTTTGTATGTAATAATGCCCCAAAAGAAGGCCAGTTTCAACTATCCTGTCTTTATTTGTGCTAGCTTTTGTTTGTGTACCTTATTTTGTTTGTGTACCTTATTTGAGCAAATAGTTTTACATGCATTGGAAACATGCTTCAGAATGTTGGGACAGTTTATGAATGATGTCTGCTTGTATGGATAAGCAAACAGACTAGGATTCTAATGTGTCACATAACACATTCTAGCAGATTTCTCAGCCTTCTCAGTCCTGGGCATGCTCAGAACACATAGTTTTGTACAGCGAGTACTCACTGATTGTTCTGCTCAGGTAAATGGATTGCCTCTGTTAGCTACTGAGAGATTCTGAGGGACAGACAGTCATTGAATACACATGGGTGATTCCAATGAGCCTACAATGGACAATTCCAAACCTCTTGTCAAATGACAGTGCTGTTTAAACTTAGTGGGTCACAAAGTAAAACAGAAAAGCATGGATTCAAGAACAGCACTTGTAGGAAAGAGACGTTGTTAGAAAGGATCGGAAGAACACTGAAGAGGCTGGAGATGAGAATAATCAGAAATTATTTGAAATTTTCAAATAATGCATTTAATAAAAATTATATTTAATTTAAAAAAAATGTCTCTTATCCTGTGGTCATGATTTCAAAATGTGAGGGCTAGCAAATGACTAAGTCCAGGATGGAGTCAAATAAAAACTGATGGGTTTGGGTTTTGCTTCAACTACATCCTGGTTTTTTGCTCTTGGAACCATAAAGTGTATAACTTTTTTTTTTATGTTATAGATGTAAACAATCAAGACTGGGTTTTTATAGAGACCTTGAACTTTTAAGGTAATGAATATTTCAACAAATGGAATTTTAAAATTTGGACTCTGTTTTATAATGTGTTATTAACAGGATGTCTTGGAGACAAGAAAAGGTTGTGGGTTAAGGGTGGTGTGTTTGCATATGCAGTTGACAAGAGGTAAACTTGTGGTGGCTAAACTTGGTTGTCAGTTTGACATATCCTGAAATAAAGAACTTCTATATAAATATTGCCTAGTTCAGGTTGTTCTGTGGACATATCTTTGGAGTGTTTTCTTGATTGCTGATTGATGTCGGAATGCGTAGCCTATTGTTGGCGATGGCACCCCTGGGCTAGTAGTCCCAAATTAGTAGGAAAAAGCCATCTTAACATGAAGCAGAGGAGGCAAGCCAATAAGCAGCATTTCTTGAAGGTCTCTGCTGAATGCAAGGCTTCCATGTGCTTGCTTTTAGTTTCTGCCATGGCTTTCCTCCATATTGGGAGTTAAAAGTGTAATATAAAATAAACTATTTTTTTTCCAAGTTGCTTTTACTCATGGTATTTATCACAGCAACACAAACATATTAGAATTGTCTATTTCTAATTTGTACTAGGTTCATTAGGTTGTATAGTCTTTGTGCTTTGTTAATTTTGGTGTGAATATGTTTTTATATATTTGAAAGATTATTTTTATAATAACGTATGTTTTGAAAAGAAAGCAGTCCAGAACAACAATAAAAGGCATTTACTATTTAATCCATGAATAGAGGACTGACTTTTATTTCACAATTCCGATAGGAAACAAGACAATTAAAATGCTGTTTATACATGGAATATACATGACATATATTATGCTCGCATACATATATTTATATGTAAATGATGTATATGATATGTGTATATATATATATATATATATATATATATATGTGTGTGTGTGTGTGTGTGTGTGTGTGTGTGTGTGTGTATAGGTTAGAAAGCCATTTTAACCTTTTTTCAATTCTGAATGATAACCACTTTTTTCTTTTTTTCTGCCAGGGTTTAATCTCATTCGATGATATCACTTCTCTTATTCCTGTGATGGCAAGAACTGGAAGGCCCGAACTACATTTTCTAGACAATTGTGAATGGGGTCCCCATTAAGAGTCTTCAAATGACAGGTAAACAAATGCCTCATTACACATGACATAAGTTCTATACATTGCAGAATTAGAAAATATTTATCACTAGAACTTTGTGACCTCAAGCTTTAAAGCATCTACATTCTGATATGTTTTCTGCATCATGTATATTTGGAAAAAAATAGTGTTACACTATTTTGAGTAATGGAAGAGATATTCTAAATCATTTTCTTTTGATCTTAAAGACAAGAAGAAATAACCCTTAATGAGAGTAAAACTTGGCATGATGCTTCAACCTATTATGCCATGATCTTGAGTTCCTTCCAAAGAATAAAATTGTTGAGCACAAAAAAGAAGAAATATTGAACTAGAAAAGATAATGAAATCTGGAAACAAATAAAAACAGCAAAAATAAAAAATCAGCAGGAATAGAACTATACAAAGACTCAACAAAACCAGGAGCTGGTTATTTGAGAATATCAACAAGATATATAAACTCTTAGCCAGACTAACAAGAGGGCACAGTGACAGTGTTCTAATTAACAAAATCAGAAATGAAAAGGGAGATATAACAACAGAAACTAAGGAAATTCAAAAATCATCAGATCCTACTACAAATGTCTACTCAACAAAACTGGAAAATCTGGATGAAATGGGCAATTTTCTAGACAGATACCAGGTACCAAAGTTAAATCAGGATAAGATAAAACATCTAAACAGACCCATAACCCCTAAAGAAACAGAAGCAGTATTAAAAGTCTCCCAACCAAAAAAAAAAGTGAAAAAAAGAAAAAAAGAAAAGAGAAAAGAAAAAGAAAGGTGAGGACCAGATGGGTTTAGTGCTGAATTCTATCAGACCTGCAAAGAAGATGTAATACTAATACTCTTTAAACTATTACACAAAATAGAAACAGAAAAAAACACTATCCAATTCGTTCTATGAAGCAATAATTAGGCTGATAACAAAACCACACAAAGACCCACAAAAATGAGAACTTCAGACCAAGTTCCCTTATGAATATCAATGCAAAAATACTCAATAAAATTCTAGCAAACCGAATCCAAGAACACATCAAATCGATCATTCAACAAAATCAGGTAGGCTGCATCCCAGGGATGCAGGGACAGTTCAATATACAGAAATTCATCAATGTAATCCACTACATAAACAAACTCACAGACAAAAACCCCACAATCATCTCATTAGACGCTGAAAAAAGCATTTGACAAAATCTAACATTCTTTCATGTTAAAA
>JAJTUV010004141.1:0-27284 GCA_021653895.1 Mastomys natalensis | reverse complement strand
GATCTTTCACTTGCTAGTTAGAGTTACATCAAGAATTTTATATATTTGTAACTATAATGAAGGTCTTGTTTCCCGAATTTCTTTCTCAGCTTGTTTATCCTTTGTGTAGAGGAATGCTACTGATTTGTTTGAGTTACTTTTATATTCAGTCACTTTGCTGAAGTTGCTCATCAACTGTAGGAACTTCCTACAGTAAAATTTTTGGGGTCACTTATGTATATGCTATCATATCATCTGCAAATAATGATATTTCACTTCTTCCTTCAAATTTGTATCCCTTTGACATCCATTTGTTGTCTAATTGCTCAGACTAGAACTTCAAATACTATATTGAATAAAAAGGGAGAGTGAGCAGCCTTAACTTCTTCCTGATTTTAGTGGGAGGGCTTCAAGTTTCTCACAGTTTAGTTTGATGTTGGCTATTGGTTTGCTATACTGTTTTTATTATGTTTAGATGTGGGTCTTAAATTTCTGATCTCTCCAATACTTTTAACATGAATGGGTATTGTATTTTGCCAAAGAAATTTTCAGCATCTAATGAGATGATTATGTGGTTTTTTTCTTTGATTTTGTTTATACTGTGGGTTACATTGATGAATTTCCATATATTGAACATCCCTGCATCCCTTTAAAAACCTTATTTGATCATGTTTAATGATTGTTTTGATGTGTTCTTGGATTCGATTTGCATGAATTTTATTGAATATTTTTGTCTGAAATTCTTTTCATTGTTGGGTCTTTGGGTAGTTTAGGAATCAGCATAACTGTGGCTTCATAGAAAGAATTAGGTAGTGAACCTTCTGTTTCTATTTTATGGAATAGTTTGAGATATATTCGTATTAGGTTTTCTTTGAAGGTCTGGCAGAATTCTGCATTAAACCACCTGGCCTTGGGCTCTTTTTGGTTGGGAGACTTTTAAATGACTGCTTCTATTTCCTTAGGGGTTATCTGATCTTAATTTAACTTTGGTACTTCGTATCTGTCTAAAAAAACCATCCATTCATGTACATTTTCCAGTTCTGTTGAGTATATCCTTTTGTAGCAGGATCTATGATTTTTTTGAATTTCCTCAGTTTCTGTGTATGTCTCTCTTTTCATTTCTAATTTTGTTTATTTGGATACTGCCTCTGTGCCCTCTAGTTATTTTGGCAAAGGGTTTATCTATGTTGTTGTTTTTCTCACAAAAGCAGTTCCTAGTTTTGTTGATTCTTTGTTTCTACTTGGTTGATTTAAGCCTTGAATTTGAGTCTACTCCTCTTGGGTGTATTTACTTCTTTTTGTTCTAGAGTTTTCAGATGTGCTGTTTAAGCTGCTAGTGTAGGATCTCTCCAATTTCTTTATGAAGGTATTCTGAGATAAGAGTTTTCCTCTCAGCATTGCTTTCATTGTGTCCAATAAGTTTAGGTATGCTGTGTCTTCATTTGTATAAGTTCTAGAAAGTCTTTAATTTCTTTGTTTATTTCTCCCTGATCAAGTTGTCCTTGAGTAGAGAGTTGTTCAGTTTCTTGAGTATGAGGGCTTTCTGTTGTTCCTGTTGTTGTTGAAGAACGGCCTTTGTCAATGGTGATCTGGTAGAATGCATGGCATTAATTCAATCTTCTTTTAACCGTTGAGACATGTTTTGTGTCTGATTATATGGTCAATTTTGGAGAAGGTACCATGAGGTGCTGACAAGAAGGTATTTTCTTTTATTTTAGTTCTGTAGATACCTGTTAAAGCCATTTGTTTCCATGATCTGTCCATTGGTAAGAGTGCAGTGTTGAAGTCTCCCACTATTATTGTGTAAGGCCCAATGTGTGCTTTGAGCTTTAGTAATGTTTTTTATGAATGTGAGTATCCTTGTATTTGGGGTATAAATGTTCAGAATTGGTAGTTCATCTTGGTGGATTTTTCCTTTGATGAGTATGAAGTGTTCTTCCCCATCTTTTTTCATAACTTTTAGTTGAAAGTTGATTTTATTCGATATTAGAATGCCTACTCCAACTTGTTTTTTCTAACTATTTGCTTGGAATTTTTTTCCAACCTTTTTCTCTGAGGTAGTGTCTGTCTTTGTCACTGGTGTATGTGTGATTCTTGTATGCTGGGTCCTGTTTATGTATCCAGTTGTTGGCCTATGTCTTCTTGTCAGGGGAATTGAGTCCATTGATGTTAAGTGATATTAAGGACCAATGATTGTTGCTTTCTGTCATTTTGTTGTTAGAGGTGGAATTGTGTTTGTGTGATTCTCTTCTTTTGGGTTTGTTGTGAGTAGCTTAAGTTTTTGGTTTTTCTTTGGTATAGTTTCCCTCATTGTGTTTGAGTTTTCTTCTATTATCCTTTTAGGGCTTGTTCAGTAGAAAGTAATTGTTTAAATTTGTTTTTGTCATGGAATATCTTAGTTTTCTCCATTTATGATAATTGAGAATTTTGCTCGGTATAGTAACCTGGGGTGGCATTTTTGTTCTTACATTCTGTATGATATCTACCCTAGATCTCTGGCCTTTAGAGTTTCTGTTGAGAAGTCTGGTGTAATTTTGATTGGTCTGCCTTTATATGTTTCTTGACCTTTCCCCCCTTATCACTTTTAGTATTCTTTTTTAGTTCTGTGCTTTTGGTGTTTTGATTATCATGTGTCAGAATGAATTTCAATCATTTGGCATTCTGTAGGCTTCTTTTAAGTCTATGGACATCTCTTTCTTTATGCTAGGGACTTTTTTCTTCTAGAATTTTGTTGAAGATATTTACTGACCCTTTGAATTGGGAATCTTCACTCTCTTCTATACCTTTTATTCTTAGGTTTGGTCTTTTTTCATTGTTTCTTGAATTTCCTGGGTTTTTTTTTTGGGTTAGGAGCTTTTCATTTGTATTTCTTTTGGCTGTTCTGTCAATATCTCTATGGTATTTTCTACTCCTGAGATTCTCTCTTCCATCTCTTTTGTTGGTAATTTTGTTGGTAATGCTTGAATTTGTGACTCCTGATATTTTTCTTAGTTTTGCCATTTCCAGAGTTGTCTCCCTTTGTGAGTTCTTCAATGTTGATAGTTCCATTTTTAAATCCTGGAGTGTTTTGTTCAATTTCTTCACCTGTTTGATTGTGTTTTCCTTTATTTCTTTAAGGAATTTATGTGTTTCTTCTTTAAGGGCTTCTACCTTTTTACCTGTGGTCTCCTGTTTTCTTTAAGGGAGTTATTTATGTCTTCCTTAAGGTTTTCTGTCATCTTCATGAGATTGAATTTTAGATCAGAATCATGCTTTACAGGTGTGTTAGGGTATCCAGGGATTGATATGACGGGAGAACTGGGTTCTGATGTTGCCACATTGGCATTGATTTCTATTGTTTATGTTCTTTGTGCTTGCCTTTTACCGTCTGTTCTCTTCTGTTATTAACTGACCTTGCTGTCTCTGATCTGGAGCCTGTCTCTCCTGTGAGCCTGTTCATGTTAAGTCCCCTTGGATCAGGCTGTCTCTGGGTGTGGAGGGGTCTGGAGCACCTGATCTCTGAACCTGGCTGTTGCAGACTTCCTGGGGAGTCAAACTAACTCTTTATTTGGGGGATTGAGGGTGCTGGAGCACATGATGTGCTCCCTGATGCAGTTATGGACCAGATGGAAGATGTGTATCCAGCAGGGCAGGAGGCTCTGTGTCCTCTGGTCCCAGTTAGGCCAGGTATTGTGGTTGGCTGGGAACTCACCTGTGAGTCTGTGGGTGTCAGAACTTCTGAGGGTCAAGTTGTCTCTGGGTATGGGTGGGTTGGGCAGGTTGAAGTTCAGGATCTTCTCCTGGGTACAGTTTCAACCTGTGAGGAAGGTGTCTCTGGCGGGGTGGGGGAGAGGTACTTTATCATCTGGACCTCAGGGTGGGGGTTTCCAGTTAGGCCAGGTATTGGGCAGGGACTGACTCATCTGTGAGTCTGGTGGTGTCAGAACTCCTGGCAGTCAAGCTGTATGTGGGTGTGGGCTGGGTGAAGGGAGGCAAGAAGTGACATTAAATAAAGAGCTGGGCTGAAAACTGCTGTACAAAGAACTGAGCCATCTTTTCTTCTTTCTCTGATTCTTAGTTTTTGATGATATAAACTCTTCATATCCTCTTAATCTCATACAAGGTAAGTGCCATGGGTACCCAGCTAAGGGGATGGGAGCACAGGAAGTCTGTGAATATAGTGGGTAGCCAGCATACACAAAGAACTTGAACATTCCTTACAGTTGCCATGCCCTTGACCTTGAATCTCTCTTTCTCTCTCCTCCTTCCTTCCTCTCTCTTTTCATCACCTGGTCTTGCCTCTGTTTTTATCTTGAACATACCTTAGCTCACTGTATGCCAACTGTCAACTCAGACCTCAATCTTTGATGTGGAAGTTCCAGAAGGTTTTTTTATTGGTCTTATTTTCAGTGGGATAGAGAAATGAATTCTGAATACTCACAAGTGAACTAGCTGAGACTGAGGATCATGGTCCTTCATGGTCTTCTAACATGCTTGAGAGAAGCATTGGGCTGTTGTAAATTCAGAGAAACAGCAAAGGAAGTTCAGGTAAGGCTCTCCAATTGTGAGTCCAGCAATAGCAGCACAGCTTCATACAGCTTCAACGTTGGTGAGGATAAGACATGACAGCTACCAACAGTCCTATGCACAGACTCAAAGACCAGAATGTTCAAAGGAAATTTGGAAGGGGGTAGGAGCATGGTCACCCATGAGAGACTTTTGATGATGTTAAGGCAGAGGACATTGTCTGGGCAGAATGGATTCTTTTAAACTAGACTGGAAAGAGCTACATTTTGAAGTTCCTGTGATGGATGAGCCTGACCCACTCATAAGTTTTGTGGTTTCCCCCAGGCACTGGACTCAAAGTTCACACCCTGGAGAGTTCAATCCGGATGGGTGTGGCAGGCCTGGTTCTTCTGATTCTGCTGGTAATATTGACTGAGGCCTGTTGGAACCATGAGGAGCACCACAGGTTGAAATGCCAAAACACAGTGAACAGATAATCTGGCAGAATTGACATTGGAGAAAACTCCATCTTCAGAGATATCCCCTGATGGAATATATTCAGGGTTACGTCTTTTATTTGGGCAGGGGCAGGGCTACTTGGAAAAACAGGTGAACCTCAGTTTGCAAAGAACATACCACAGATACTAGGAGCTCCTTAGGTGCATTGGAACCTTAAATAAATTCCCTGTTAGTATATGAGTTTTCTTCAGTTTTCTTTGGTTGTAAATTTTCACTTTCTTTCTCTATTTTATTTTAGCAGTATGCCTCATCTGAGTTTGTTTTTGTTTGTAGCCATGTTTCTGTACCTTTGGTCTCCAACTCCTTCATGTTCTTCCCCTCTTACTCTGCTGGTCCCTATTATTGCTACATTATTTTCCCTATTCCCTCTTATTCTCACCTCATTTATGTTTCACCAATACCCTGTCATTTTTACTTTTCACTGATTCTTGGGTTCTCATTTTTTTAAAAACAGATTTCACTGTATAGTTCTGACTGTCCTGGAACTCAGAGAGACCCCATTCTCTCTCTGTCTGTCAGGTGCTGGAGTAAAAGCATGCACCATTGTGTCTAGTGGTACTGCTTTTTAAAGCATGGATACAAGAGCTTAAAACAAGCTGACATCTTTCATTTTTCCTTCAGTATCCTTTGTATTTATTATGAATAAAATCAGAAATTAGAAGTCTTCAAAACAAAGAAAATACCATTTCTTTGTTTGAGTTAGCCAATCAAAATGCAAGTCTTTTAATGTAAAGTTTTGTATGTAGAATAATTTTGAAAAATATTTTAATTATTACTTCAGTTGTTTTTTCAATAACTTGTTTATTTTCATTTATTAACATATTTTTTGTTTCTAAATTATGATTAAAGTGGTCAGTTTGCAATTTATCTCATCATTTATGAAAATATTACATGTTTATAATAGCCCAATTGCATTATGCTTTTGTTTTGTTTTTGTTTTCTTTGGTTTGCTTTTGTTTTTTTTCATTGTTATTAATTAAATATTTATTTACATCCCAAATGCTGCATCTTCCTGGTCCCCCATCACAGAGTTTTTCCCCCCATCATCACACCTTTTGCCCTGGAGAGGTGGCCCCATATCTCTCTATCCTGGGGCATCATGTTTCTACAGGATTAGGCACATCTTTCACTGAGGTTTGACTATATTTGCTATATACGTGCCAGGGGCCTCAGACCAGCCCACATATGCTTTTTTGTTGGTGCTTCAGTCTCTGAGAGCTCCCAGGGTGTCAGGTTAGTTGACACTGTTGATCTCCCTGTGGGGTTGCCATCTGTAGGACCGTGATAGGATGGCTGGTTTTGGTTCAAGCGCTGGTTGGAGATAGCCTGGAGACCCAACAGGTGTCCATTGCCTGTGAGGGACAGGCATCTGTTCTGCCAGAATCCAGGCTCCTGACACATGGCATGATCTCCATTTGATCTGAACCTTGTAGTCATGTTTGGCTAGAGAGGGCATGACTACAGGCTTCAACTTTGAGAGATTTCCATATTCATGACTTACCTAAAGGCCAGGGGGCATAGCTAAATTAAGTTATTTCTTCCCAGTTTCTCCTCTTTCCCCCTCCCTATTTAAGCCAGTTGCCCCATGGCTTAAGCTGGGGGGTGCACACCTAGACCATCTATTTGCCTAAGAATTTCATGAATTCATTGTTTTTAATAGCTGAGTATTACTTCATTGTTTAAATGTACCACATTTTCTGTATCCATTCCTCTGTTGAAGGACATCTGGGTTCTTTTCAGCTTCTAGCTATTATAAATGAGGCTACAATGAACATAGTGGAGCATGTGTCCTTGTTATATGTTGGCAAATCTTCTGGGTATATGCCCAAGAGTGGTATAGCTCAGTCCTCAGGTAATTCTAAGTCCAATTTTCTGAGAACCACTAGATAGATTTCCAGAGTTGTTGTATCAGCTTACAATTCTACCAACAATGGAAGAGTGTACCTTTTTCTCCACATCCCCACCAGCATCTTCTGTCACCTGAGTTTTTGATCTTAGCCATTCTTACTGGTGTGAGTTGGATTCTCAGGGTTGTTTTGATTTGCATTTTCCTGATGACTAAGGATGTTGAACACTTCTTTAGGTGCTTCTTGGGCCATTCCAGTTTCCTCAGTTGAGAATTCTTTGTTTAGCTCTGTACCCAAGTTTAAAATAAAGTTATTTGGTTGTCTGGAGTCTAGTTTCTTGAGTTCTTTGTATATATGGATATTAGTCCTCTATTGGATGTAGGATTGATAAAGATCTTTTCCCAATCTGTTGTTTGCCATTTTGTCCTATTGACAGTGTCCTTTGCCTTACAGAAGCATTTATTTCTTTTTACAAAAAGGCTTCTGCCTGTTTGTGTTTTCATGTATTTCTTTAAGGTAATTATTTATATTCTTTTTAAAGGCCTCTACCATCTTTATGAGATGGAATTTAAGATCACAGTCTTGATCTTCAGTTGTATTAGGATATCCAGTGCTTGCTTTAGTAGTAGGCTCAGTTCTGATGGCTGCATTTGTTTCTGTTGATTAAGTTCTTGTGCTTTACTTTTGCCATCTAGTTGGTTGTCCCTGTTGTTTGCTGTCCTGGATGTCCCTGGTTGGAGTGGGCCTCTTTCGAGGTAGGTGGAACTTTGTTTCATGGGTTTGAGCAGGTTTCCTGGGAAGCAGTGCACTGATTTGAGGTAGAGGGTAGTGCTCTGATTTGCAACTGCATGTATAGTTACAGACTGTAAGTAAGATAGAGCTCCTCCAGGGTGGGGCAGATCCCCTGGTTGTTTGGCTTGCTGGGGTCCAAGAAGGCATGGGGATTGGTGTGGGAGGGTCTCACTTGTATGTTTTGGATTAGAGTTGGCCTTCAGGTGGCAACAGCACAGTGGAGTGAGGAGCCATGTGCCTGTCCATGACTTTCATTATGCTTTTTTGCAATTAAAATTTTAAAAGAGAATTTTAGAGATGAGAGAGAGCCAGATTTTTTTTTTTTATTCATTGGGTTTTTTAAACACTTCAAAAATTTTTTTGAAATGTACCTAATTGTTTAGTATTCATAGGAAAAAACAGTTTCTAATGTTTTTCAAAGAACACTATATTCTTTGTGTGATATCATATCAAAATAGTTATGAAATTATTCAATAAATAGGAAAGATTTTTAAAAAATTATTTATTTTATGTATATGAGTACACTGTAGCTGTCTTCAAACACAACAGAAGAGGCATTAGATCCCATTACAGATGGCTGTGAGCCATCATGTAGTTGCTGAAGAATTGAACTCAGGACATCTGGAAGAACAGTCAGTGCTCTTAACCACTAAGCCAATTCTCCAGCCTGACAGGTTTTATTTTTCATAAAATTATTAGAGCTTAAAATGATGAGATGTGACATTGAATATGTTATCTAGAAAATGCTTTTCCAACTTTTGATTTGTGTTCCACAAAACAATGAATCTCACTGTTCTTGTTGAAACACATGTAGCCTTTCTCAGAGGGCTTTTTACTGGGCTGGGACTTTGTGCTCAAGCACAAGTGTCACTCTCTCCTTTCATTTGTATGCCAATACAGAAGTAAAACTCTCAGCTCCTTCTCTAGCACCATGTCTGCCAGTACACCACCATGATTCCTGTTATGATAAATTGACTAAGTCTCTGAAACTGCAAACCAGATACAATTTAAATGTTTGTCCTGATTAGTTGTTGCATGGTTATGATTTCTCTTTCACGTACTAGCCCCTAAAAGATACTGCATTACTTCCCTAGCATGATTACGTTCATTTCAATCTAGTTTTCTTATATGGAATAATTTTGTTTATCATTGCTGAGTATAACTCCATTTTGGTTACTAGAGAGATTGTTTCAGAAGCTTGCTGAAACCATCTTGCTTTGCTAGAAGATCTAAGTTAGTTTTTTTTCAGATCCTTATTAGGCAACTCATAACCACCTGGACATTCAGATCCAGGGGATAGGGCACCATCTGTGGCCTCCTTGGTCAACCCATCCCATGTATATCCACATAGACACTCATACATATAATTTAAAATAAATCATTAAAAATTCCATTTGTGTACACATTCTATTTTCTTTATGTATTGATTAATATCTTAGTTATTGTAAATAACACTGTAATAAATATGGATATGTAAATATTTCTATTGGGTTCTGAGTTTAGTAGCTTGGGATTCTCATTTTAACCATGTAGACATGCCACCAACTAAAGATGTTTTGTGTCCTTTAGAAATGGAGAAGCAATGAAGATTTCATCACACACGCAAATGTTTATCTCTATGAGATCTGCTTCATAAGACATAAAAACTAAGTGCTTCAGAGTTGACTTAGCAAGTAGAAGCAATTTCTGTTTTTTTCTAGAGAGATCAGGTTCCATTCCCAGAATGCATTATAGCAACTCATAACTGTCTATAACTCTGATTCCTGGGTTTCAATGTCTTCTACTAGCTTCTATGAGTACCAATCTTATATGTGGTGAACAAACATATATAAGTGTAAACATACATATAGGATAAAAATAAACAGATTTTTAGAAAAGTAAAAGAAACTAAAGACACTTCATAGAAACCTGAGAGCTGGGGTTGATCTCAATGTTATATGTTGCATGAGAAAGTCCCTAGGATGAATTCCTAAAACTAAAAACAAACAAACTTACATACCCCCCTCAAAAAAAAACCAATATAAAAGTCACTGATGAACAGATAGACACAGAATAAAATTACTGTTCTTTTTGCTGTGATAAAACTCAAGAAAATGCAGCCTATGGAAGAAAGAATGGTGTGTTTTAGTTCACAGTTTGAAAGAAGACAGAGTATTTTGGTGAGTAAGTTACCACAATGGGAGTTTGAAGCAACTAGTTTTATTGTGTCCATAATGACCAAGCAGCAGCAGCAGCAGCAGCAGCAGCAGCAGGCAGCAGCAGCAGCAGCAGTTCCAGCAGTCCCATCATCATCATCATCATCATCATCATCGTCATCATCATCGTCATCAGCAGCAGCAGCAGCAGAGCAACAGCAGAAGAGAAAGAGCAAGAAGATGAAGACAAAAAAAGAAGAAGGAGGAGGAGGAGGAGAAGGGGGAGGAGGAGGAGGAGGGGGGAGGAGGAGAGGAGGAGGAGGAGGAGGAGGAGGAGAAGAAGAAGAAGAAGAAGAAGAAGAACAACAACAACAACAACAACACAACAACAACAACAAAAAGAGTCCAATTTATCCTTTTCTCCATCTTATTTCCATAATTTGAGTCTGTATATGAGAGTACTCATGGAGAGGGTGGGTGCACACATGCACAGTATCCACATTGAAGTCAGAAGACAAGTTCAGACTTCAGTCTTCAAATATTTCCACCTCTCCTTAGCCTGATATTTTGATCCAATGTCCAGATTAATTTCACCCACAGACTTTACCTGTCTCTGCCTGACATCTTACCATGGCAACGCTGGGATTACAAGTGCATCGCAGTGCCTAGATTTTCAGCTGAGTTCCTGAAATCCAAATTCAGGTTCTTATACTTGATAGGCAAGTCAACCATCTCTCCAGCCTTCATTTGTTTCTTGACACCATCCACATTCAATGTGAATCTTCCTTCTTCTGTTAAACTTCCTTGCAAGTACCCTTTCATACATACCTAGAAGTGTATCCCCTATATGATTACAAATCTACTCATGATAATCATCACAGGTCTTAGGTATTCTAAGTTGAAAATAAAAAGAAAGAACATGCCTTCCAGAAGCCCACCTACTCCACTTAATTGTTAGATCAAGAGAGACTGAGGTGAGAGAAAGAGAAATGGAGATGCTGATAAATGATAGATATAGAAATAGATAGATAAGAGGTGGTATCCACATTTGTATTACACAAAATATAATTATAAGAAAAATCTATAACAAGAGAGACAAAAGTTCTACATTGTCATTCTGAATCAACACTTCCATATGAACAACTATCAGTGTATAAATTCATTCCCTATCATTATGTTCAAACACATAAAGAGAGATAGGGAAATGCTATACTAGACTCCGTGTTCACTTTAACATTGGATACAGCATCTGGACATAATATCAATAAGAAAGCAGCAGATATGAGCAGCAGTGCATACATTTGAGAATTGTTCAACCAACAGTGAGCCCACAACATTCTCCAGGACAGATTACTGAGGATCACAGGGTGGGTCTTGGCATTATGAAGGTTGAAATCACATGTGTAATTCAGACAATAGTATAAAATCAGAAATGACTAATAAAATGACAAGCTAGGTCTATTTAGACACATCTATAATACTATGTTCTTGGGTGGTTGAAGCAGCAAGATTTTGAGTTTTGGGTGAAACTTGAAAACAAAAGGTAAAAACAGGAAAGGGATGTGGTTTAGTGGTAGAAGTGACCAAGGATAGCTATGAAGCTACACAAAATTGTATGTTTACTTCAAACACAATGAGATTGTGTGTGTGTGTGTTTGCATTTGTGCATGTTGTGTAGGTGCCACAAAACACTAGGTTTAATATCAAGGAGCATAAAAATACTGAGAAAAAAACCATGAAAGCACATAAATAAAGCCTTACCAGTCATTATTGCAGCTCAAAAGGTTTGAATCTGTGTAGAACTATTGGTGATTTTTCATTCAGCAAACTGTATAGTATCTTCTGGTACTATGATGAAATCTAGCCAATGGAGAGAAAGCTTCTAAATCAGTATCAATTTGATTCCTTTATGTGTGTGATATTTTTAGCAATAAGGATTTTATGATCAAGTTCTGGTTACACACACACACACACACACACACACACACACGTATATATATGACCAAATATGACCATAGCTGTGGTAGTGGCATGAATGTTATAGAGTTTGTAGGGATGGATGGGGGTAAATATGGGAAGAGTGAGAGGAAAGAGGAGAGCATGAATATGATCAAAATACATTTCATGGATGTGTGAAATTCTCAAATATTTGACTCTACAGCTTGTATTCCTTCATCATGTTATACATGTACTCTAATATGAGCCATACCACCCAGCTTGATGCATATCTATGGTTAATGTAATGCTATAGGGTTTGTTAAACTCCTTTCTGAGTGGAAGAAATGTATAACTGATACTATAAATTTGGCAAGTACCCAAGTCAGGAAACATATATACTCCTATTATTTTTCTAAATGAACATAGTAACAAACCTCTGGATTCATTTACACACACACACACACACACACACACCACACACACACACACACACAAGTATCCTTGTTGTTGGTTATTTTCATTTATTTATCTCTCTATTACTTCTCCATCCCACTTCACCCCCTTCTCCTCTTTTAAACTTGTCTTCACATTACTTCCCTGCACATCTTTGTGTTCTACTACCCACCCTTAAGACAATTCTTTCCCCTCCCCACCAGTGACCCCTTTTGGCTGGATTGATCTGTGTATTTAGAATCATTTCATTTTTCTTTAAAGCTAAATAATACTACATTGTATTTATGTACTACATTTTCACTGTCCATTCATCAGTCAATAAACATCTAACTTAATTCCATTTCCTAGCTATTATGAACATAGAAGCAATGGACATGGATGAGCAAGTGTCTCTATAGTAGGAACTATGCCTCGAAGCGGTATAGTAGGGCCATATTTTAGTTGTATTTTCAGCTTTTCTAGGAATCTCCCTACTTGTTTCCATAGTGATTGTACTATTACAGATCCACCAATGGTGAATAAGTATTCCTCTTTGTTATATCATTGCCAGCATTTCTTGCTTTTAATAATATCTAGATGACCACCATCATAGTTCTTGTTCAATGGAAACTCAAGGTATTTTATTTTTTTTATTTTAACTTTTTTATTCAATATTTTATTTATTTACAATTCTGATGCCATCCCCCTTTCCACTCCCCACTATTAATCCCCTTTACCATCCCTCCTTCTTCTTTTTTGTTCTTATACTATTTAAATTACATGCAAGTATTAAGGTCAGTTCTAGGTTGAGGAACTAGCAATACAATAGATCCAAATAGTTAAGGAACAAACAAGACAATAAACCCAGATAGAACACACACAACATTACACAGATTCTCGTGATCACTCCTGTGATCACTATTTCTAAGGGCTTATCAGGATGACCAAAATATCTGAGCCTACTTGTTAGTATTCTGTCTAAACTCCACCCCCACAGTTACCTGGCAACAGCCAGGTAGGCCTGCCCACTATAAAAGGGGCTGCTTGCCTCCTCCACTCTCTCTTGCTCTCTTGCTCTCTTGCCTCTAGCTTCTCTCTGTCCCTCTCCCCTGCCTCCTTCCCTTCCCCCTCTGTCCACATGGTCATGGCTGGCCTCCACTTCTTTGCTTTCTTTCTCCTCCTTTCTCCACCATCTCCTCCAGCTTCTTTCCCCACCTTGCCCTCTGCTCTAAAATAACCCCCATCCCCCTTGGAACCGTTTGGTCTGGTGTTGTCTGTTCTAAGCTGCACACGGAAGTCCATCACTACTTCCCTGTACAAGCCCAAAGTCATTTTCATGCCTGAAGCCTATTTATTTGTGCTGACATCTCACTTCCACACTTACTTCCCCTGCCCACTGGGTTCTATTTTTTAATTTCTTTGTGTGTTTGTGTGTGTGTGTCTGTCTGGAATCATAATGCTATTTCTAAAGAAGATATCATTCTTCCTGTGATTTCCACTTTTTTTTCCTTTAGTGGCATGGAGGGAGGGCATCAGCTTACCCCAAATGATCCTGACTCATTAGCTCAGAGGTAGCGTTCCTCAGAACAGTTGAGGCCCTGTGTTCTTGTTAACAGTAAAAAAAAGATTCAATTTGTATACACTTCTGACAAAATGTATTAGTTTTTTAAAATATTACCTTCTTCAGTGAGATGGCTCAGTGGGTAAAGGTACTTGCTTTTGAGTCTGATATCCTGAAGTTGATTCCTATTGTAGAAGAAGAGAAATGACTTTGACGAGTTGCCCTCTGACTGCTACATACATTCTGACACATACATATACACACACAGACACACAGACACACACACACACACACCCAATATTATTTAATAATAAAAGCATTATTTATAGCAGGACACATGTAATGTGTAAAATATCTGGTTGAGATTTTTTACAAAAATCATAACATCAAACGTTTCTCATTTTAAACATGAGGAAATGTGAGCTTTGTGTATTGAAATGTCTTGCATAAATTGGTGGCCTTTACTTTCTACAGTGGGTACTGATATGTACAATCTTATTCTTGCATATTTACAGAGAGGCAAACAAGTTGAAGAATGATCTCAGCTGCATCTAAACACAGGGGCCTGAGACAGCTTTGAGGACCTGACACCTTCTTGTGAACCAGTGGCTAATGGAAAGAGTGAAAAGTCCAGAAGAGAAACCTCTTCCTCTTTATGTGAGGAACCTCATATAGAAACCCTGTGGTGAGCTGCAGTGCACACATCCTGCTTCTTGTGCTTGCTGCAGGACTTCTACTCCAGCTAGATCTGGTAAGGCTGCTGTAGCCTAAGTCATGTCACTTCATCCTGTCATCGTGCTGGTGCTTGGTGAGTCCTGGGAAAAACTGAGGGATGGGGAAGGGAGTTTATTCCTTACTTAGGCTTGAAACCAGACCAGGAGTTTCTGGAGCCCCTGGGAAGAGAGTCTATAGGCCCCCATCTCCTAATTGGAAGAAACCTTTGCAGACTTATTGTTAGTAACAGTGATGGGGCATGAAGCCAAGTTCAGCTTTAAAATGAGTTAGGGAGAGCTTGTTTGGAAGGGAAGATGATTTGGGACATTTATTTTTCCTGGTGCTGGAGGTTGAACTCAGGGCCTCGTGCATGCTAGGTAAGCACGCTATAACTAATTGTATCTCCTACACCCAACCCTCTTTATATTTTGCAATCACAA
The DNA here is from genome assembly GCA_021653895.1 of Mastomys natalensis. Taxonomy (NCBI): domain Eukaryota; kingdom Metazoa; phylum Chordata; class Mammalia; order Rodentia; family Muridae; genus Mastomys; species Mastomys natalensis. Next base: position 12,442 of record JAJTUV010004141.1, on the reverse strand, counting down.
ATGTCTTGCAATATTGATTATCCTGCTCAAAATTAAAGAAAGGGCTCTTGTTAGTTCTTTGAGAGTTTTTTACATTACTTACCCTAAACTCTTCCAAGATCTACCTACCTCTACTCCCTACCCTGTTAACTTTATTTCATTTTTTGTAAGCACTTTAAGACCAATTTGTATTGCCCAAATACTCTTAAATATGTGGTCTAGCACTGGAACATGGTTGACTTACCAGGAACTACATTTTTATTTTATTTTATTTTATTATTTTATTTTATATTTTTGAGGCATGGTCTCACTATGTAGCTCTGGTTGTCCTGGAACTCATTATGTAGACCAGACTGACCTCAAATGCATAGATCCACCTGCCCCTGACTCCCAAGTGCTCAGATTAGAGTTGTGAGCCATTAAGATCAACTTTAGGGGCTACAGTCTTAAATAAACAAAGAAAGTTGACTCCCCTTGTCTTAGCAGTCAGCAATTCTCAATAGCTCTAAGACTAATGCAGGAAATGTGTGCGTAATTTCCCTTCCAATTCTGGTATTTGGTCTTCCTTGGCTTTGCATAGGTCTTATGAATGCTCTCACAACTGCTGTGATTGATGTGTGCAGCTGACTTTTGTGTTCAGAATACACTGTATTCCCTGAAGTTATCTACTGTATCTGCCTCTAGCATTCTTTCCATCCACTCTTCCTAAATGATTCCCGAGTCTTGTGAGGAGGAGATTAGTGGTTTGTATGTTCCCTTTAAGGTCGAGCATTCTGCAGTCTCTTTTTATCTACACCTTGGCCAGTTATGCATCTCTGTGTTAATCTCCATAGAAGCTGATGAGAAGATGTGGGTTGGGATGCATCAATCTATGGGCATAGTGATAACTAAGTTCTTGTTATTATATATATTTAAAATACCTTTTGAGAATTTCATAGGTGGATGCAATGTGTTTTGATCACATTCACCTCCACTCTTGCTTGTAACTCCATACTCACTCATTCCTATCCCAATATTGTGTCATCCTTTTAAAAATTATCCAATGAATGTAATTTTTGCTGTCCATCTACACAAGGGTGTGGGACCATCTGCTGGAGTATGATCAACCTACCAGAGGCTATATCCTTCTGGAATACTCAACTTCCCTTCCCCAGAACCAATCAACTATCAATAGCTCTTCCAGCTAGGGGTTGGGCCTTGTGAACCTCTCTTCCCCAACCCAGCCCTCATATTACTTTTGGTTTTAAGACATAGTCTCACTAACACGTTCATATTGACTTTGAACTCATGTTGCAGTCCATATAATACTTGAATGTTTCCACCTGAGGCCTTGTAGATAATTTAGAGTTCTTACAAAACAATATGGAGGATTATACTCTGACATTAATGTGGAGGAGCAGAGTAGGAATGGCTCTGTAATCATGGGAGGCCGGATGTCCCTAGCAACATTTAGTTTTTCCTAGATTCTAATCTCTAAGCAAATGGTGGGTAATGTCTTTCTCACTGGAATTTTTCTTTCAGTGTTGTGCCTGGGATGGAAAATTAACACACAGGATGGTGAGTTATGTCTTTAGTTGCTTCTGTACCCATGGGCAGCTTTGGAGTGGATCATGTGCACCTGTGATGTCTGGAGGGAGGACCCTTGAATATTTCCTGTAATGATAAACACTCCCAACTATGCAAGCTTCATCTATCTTCCTCCTTTTCTGCCTGCCTTCCTTTGTTTTCTTGTTTATAATATTTTATCTGACAAATAGCAATGATATATACTTATGGAATGCTGTTTTGATGTTTATTTTACAATGCTCTGGTTTTTAAAATTTTATTTAATCTGTATTTTACAGTTCAGTTTTTTTAAAATCAAATCATAATTTTACTTATTCACACAAGGGCTATAAGCACAAAAATGCAGGACCTGGGGAATGGGATGACACCAGTGTGTAAGTATTCAGGGGAAGTACAGATATCTTCCAGACAGGATATTGGTTGGGTGAAGGTTCAGGGAAGAGGTCACTATGACTCTGCCTATGATTCACTTGTCCTTATCTATGTTGGTACTATCCACCAAGGCTATCTATTTACAAGGTCTATGACTACTCAAGCTGGTAAATTTCCACAAAAGCTGCCTGTTTACAATAGCTTATAGCCATTTGTTTCAGTGTTTTTCCACAGAGACCCAAGATTTTGTGTTAGCATGCATATTTGTCAGGCCTATTGCTGATTTTAGGCCTATGGCTGATTTTAGGCCTTCAGTGTATAAGCAGGCCATACCCTGACATCTCCTCCCTTCTCTAAGTATAGAAGGGTCGTGGCAATTCTAATCTTTCGAAGGCAGGGATAGAGGCCTGACCTCCAGTAATTGAAGGGGACCTTGTAATGGCTCTGGTCCTCCTGTCGTTGTCCAATGAGTCATGAGGGTCATAGCCATTCTGATGTCTTTTTCCCGGAGAGGGGATACTTTTGACATAAACCCCAGAGAGATATTTTTAACTTTAATTTATATTCCCTTGCAGTGCTTACCCTCGCAGCCTAAGCAAGAATTTAGATCGCCAGTAAGAGGGGGTTCTGTGTGGCACCTCTCTGCTTGGTCTAGGGGCAGAAGTCATAGAGTAACAACCTCATCTTGAGTCTCGGGGTCCTCCATAGCTAACTTATGATAATGTATCTCAATAGGTTTTGCTACCAAATTATCTGCTCTTTCATAAGGTTAGTCAGCCTATTTAAGGCCCAGGGACCAAAATAAATAAGCAAAAATAACCCAATTAATGGTCCCAAGATGGGAGGAAGTAGGCTTGACAACCATGGAGAGGTTGAAAACCAATTCTTGTACAGCTCTCATCTTCCTCTTTCTCTCTCTGTCTTTTATCAAGGCCTTCTCTGACCTTTTTCTTGTTCTCTTTAACCATCCTTGTCTTGTCTATGTAAAAGTAACATTCTTCTTTAGGGGCTGTACACAGTCAAGAGCTGTACACAGTCTTTTCTATTGTAAGAGAGTAAATCAAGTCCAATAATGTCCTTTGCAATTTTTGGAGATCATTTCAGACAGTGAAATGAGGATTTCTTCAGATTAGTGATGTTGACCTCCAACTGTTTGATGTCATTGTCAATGGCTCACTGAAGGTCTGAGTAGTATAAGTCTGGAGGCCAGCATCATGATTAGAACTTCTACCAGCAGACATCACGGGTGATTCATTTTTACCTGGAAAAATGGAAAAAGGAAAAAGAAGGGAATTCTCAGGGAGATTTCTTTTCCCTGGATATCAATTGTTATTCATCTTATTTATAGTTGGGCCTGTCTTTGTGGGGGTATCTATTTATTTCATTAATCTTTTTGGCAGCCATTTAGCTGTGCCTTCTGAGGTATCAAACAGGCATATCATTCCTCGGCCCCATATGAGCACTAGGTCTGGGCCATTCCATTTAAGGGTAAGAGGGTCCTTCCACATATCTGTAGCATAGTTTTTATTGGTCTCAGCAATGCCAGAGGCAGTCAGTAGCAGATTGCCATGAGCTTTCAGTTTTAGAGAGTTAAAAGTGAACAAGACATGCTGGGGTGTTCTTTTGTTTTTAAAACCACTTTTTCAGAGTTCTTGTAAAATCAGGGCTGAAGCACCAGTAGCCGCTCCTTCCACACAGAAAGAGACATGAAGATACTATTTAAAGAAATATAAATCTATATTAATAATCTCTTTTATCAAAGGACTGTTATAGAACAGCCAACAACTAATCAGTTTATATACTATATTGATTAATAATAGCTTCTTCTACTTTTTGTAAAATTACTTCTCTTTTGTCAATTAATTGTTGAAGGAAATTAGGAATTAGGGTTTACATCTCTCTTGAGAATATTAAACAGAGACTTAAATTCTTTTGTGGAGAATTTAAAATAAGATTTTAGCCAATTAGTATCTCCTAGAAAGTTTTGAAAATAATTTGAAATAAGCAAACTATCTTTTTTTTTTGCCTTACCCATTATCTGTTTTTTAAATTAGATATTTTATGTATTTACCTTTCAATGTTATCTCCTCTCCCATTTCCCCCCAAAACCCCTTATCCCATATCTTCTCCTCCTATTTTAAAGAGGGTGTGTTCCAAACATCCTCACAATCCCATCTCCCTGCTCTCGAATTCCCCAACACTAGAAAATCCAGACTTTCGGGGACCATGGCCCTCCACTTGCACTGATGCCTGACAAGGCCACCCTAAATTATCTATACAGGTGGAGCTATGAGTCCCTCTGTTTGTGTTCTCACACTGGAGGTTTAGACCCTGGGTGCTCTGGTTGACTCTTTTGATACTCCTTCTAAAAAAGACCAAAGCACTCACACTTTGGTCTTCCTTCTTTTTCTTGAGTTTCATGTGGTCTATGTGTTGTGTCTTAGGTACTGTGGGCTTTTGGGCTAATATCCACTTACCTGTGAGTGCATACCATGTGTGTTCTTTTGTGATTAGGTTACCTCATTCAGGATCATATTTTCCAGCTCCATCCATTTGCCTAAGAATTTCATGAATTCATTGCTTTTAATAGCTGAGTAGTACTCCATTGTGTAAATGTACCACATTTCCTGTATCCCTTCTTCTGTTGAAGGACATCTGAGTTCTTTCCAACTTCTGGCTATTATAAATAAGGATGTTATGAACATAGTGGAGAATGTGTCTTTGTTATATGTTGGAGTATCTTCTGGGTATATGCCCAGGAGTGATATAGCTGGGTCCTCAGATAATGCTATGTCCAATTTTCTATGGTACCACCAGACTGCTTTCCATAGTGGTTGTACCAGATTACAATCCCACCAACAGTGGAAGAGTGTTCCTCTTTTTCCACATCCTTGCCAACATCTGCTATCACCTGTGTGTTTGATCTTAGCCATTCTGACTGGTATGAGGTGGAATCTCAGGGTTTTTTGATTTGCATTTCCCTGATCACTAAGGATGCTGAACACTTCTTTAAGTGCTTCTCAACCATTCGAGTTTCCACAGTTGAGAATTCTTTGTTCAGGTCTGTACCCCATTTTTTAATAGAGCTATTTGATTGTCTAGAGTCTAATTTCTTCATTTCTTTATATACCTTGGATATTAGCCCTCTATCAGATGTAGGGTTGGTGAAGATCTTTTCCAAATCTGTTGGTTGCCGCTTTGTCCTATTGACAGTTTCCTTTGCTTTACAGAAGCTTTGCAGTTTTATGAGGTCCCATTTGTCAATTCTTGATCTTAGGGCATAAGCCATTGGTATTCTCTTTAGGAACTTTCCCCCTGTGCCCATGTGTTCAAGGCATTTACCCATTTTGTCTTCTATTAGTTTCAGTGTAGCTGGTTTTATGTGGAGGTCCTTGATCCACTTGGAATTGAGCTTTGTACAAGGAGATAAGTATGGTTCAATCTGCATTCTTCTACATGCTGACCTCCAGTTGGACCAGCACCATTTGTCGAAAATGCTGTCTTTTTTTCACTGGATGGTTTTAGCTCCTTTGTCAAAAATCAAGTGACCATAGGTATGGGGGTTCATTTCTGGGTCTTCTATTCTATTCCATTGATCCTCCTGCCTGTCTATGTTCCAATACCATGCAGTTTTTATCACTATTGCTTTATAGTACAGCTTGAAATCAGGGATGGTGATTCCCCAGAAGTTCTTATATTGTTGAGAATAGTTTTCGCTATCTTGTTTTTTTTTTTTTTTTTTTTGTTATTCCAAATGAATTTTAAGATTGCTCTTTCTATCTCTGTGAAGAATTGAGTGGGAATTCTGATGGGGATTGCATTAAATCTGTAGATTGCTTTGGGTAAGATAGCCATTTTTACTATATTAATCCTTGGAATGCATGAGCATGGGAGATCTTTTCATCTTCTGAGATCTGTTTCAATTTCTTTCTTCAGGGGCTTGAAGTTCTTATCATACAGATCTTTTACTTGCTTGGTTAGATACACAGCAAAGTATTTTATATTATTTGTGACTATTGTGAAGGGTGTCATTTCCATAATTTCTTTCTCAGCAAATTTATCTTTTCAGTAGAGGAAGGCTACTGATTTGAGTCAATTTTATACCCAGCCACTTTGCTAAAGTTGTTTATCAGGTTTAGGAGTTCTCTGGTGGAAGTTTTGGGTCACTTAAGTATACTATTATATCATCTGCAAATAGTGATATTTTGACGTCTTCCTTTCCAATTTGTATCCCTTTGATCTCCTTTTGTTGCCTAATTGCTCTGGCTAGGACTTCCAGTACTATATTGAATAGGTAGGGGGAGAGTTAGCAACCTTGTCTTATCCCTGATTTTAGGGGATTTCTTCAAGTTTTTCTCCATTTTGTTTGATGGTGGCTACTGGTTTGCTCTATATTGCTTTTACTATGTTTCGGTATGGATCTTGAATTCCTGATCTTTCCAAGACTTTTATCATGAAGGGGTGTTGAATTTTGTCAAATGCTTTCTCAGCATCCAGTGATGTGATCATGTAGTTTTTTCCTTTGAGTTTGTTTATATAGTGGATTACATTGATGGATTTCTGTATATTATAGTTCAGATTTTATCCCCCTCCCAGTCCATCCTCTGACTGTTCCACACACCCCCTGTCCCCATGTCTCCACGAGGATGCTGTTGTTGGACTCTAAGATCTGAAACCATGGGACACGCTCCCACAGAAACACACATGGATGGGACTCACTGCAATAATATGAGGTTTAATGATACCAGTGCACTGGGACTCTCTTGCATGCAGACAAGAGAGCCCCGAACAAAAGGTGGGAGCAGTTTTTATACAGAGTTCATGAGGGCAACCACAAAGGACAGCAAAGTCTGACCTTCCCATGTCTGATCTCTAGGTGATGAAGATTCACAGATTACTTTTATGACAATGACTGTCATACAAGTTTGTCCAGGTTTACCACGTTAAGGGTTTTTTCTTGACCACCTCCCATCCTGGACCCCTTTCCTGGAATATGTCTATGTGTTTTGAGCCCTCTTCACCTGTGGGTGGGTTCCATCCCCTGTGGTCTGAGGAATGTTAATCAGCCTCTTCCTTCTTCCTCTGAATGTTAATCCAGCAAGTGTCCTCTGAGTAAGGAATGTTCTCCTCCGGGAATGCACCCCAGGGCAGTGAATTCTAAGTTCAAACCAAGACCTGAATTCTAAGTTCAAACCAAGACCTGAAAGTCCTACATTCCCCCCTTTTTCTTGTGGGTGATTCCAATCCGGAATCACAGGTTTTCATCCTGGTATACAGCATGATATTGTTGTCTAAGCATGAGCACTTTTACAGTACTAATGCGATCTTTAACAAATTTAACCACGTGATTAAAGATGCAGGGGCCAAAGGTGAGGAATAGAAGGAAGATTATAAGGGGTCCTGTTATGGCAGAGACCAAGGTAGTAAACCAGGGAGATTTATTGAACCATGACTCGAACCATTCTAGATTCTGTTCTCTTTCTCTCTGCCTCTTAGATAGCCTCTCTCGGACCTTGGCCATGGAATCTTTGATTACTCCTGATGATCTATATAAAAACAACATTCTTCTTTCAAGGCTGCACATAACCCACCTTTTTGGAGAAAAAGGAGATCTAATCCTCTTCTGTTCTACATGACTACCTCAGAAACAGAAGCCAAAGACTCCTGTAATTTAGAGATTGAATCTTCCATAGCCTGAATATCTACATCAATAGCCTCTCTAAGTATCCAGTAGTACTCAGGCTGTAGAGCTAGGGCTGTTTCCCCAGTAGTTACTCCTGTGGCCACTCCCCAAGCCTAAGAGGACTGTGAGAGTCATGCTAACAGGTTCTCTCTTGGGCCTAAGGAGTCCTCCTTCCAGGCATCTAAGAGATCATTTTTCAGCATTGTATATTAGCCTAGGCACTAGCTGGACCATGACACAGAAGTCTTGGTTCTGGTTCAGCACCTTGGAATTCACAAGGGGATAAGTCCTGTTCCACATGCCCACCAACCATTTTCAGGGAGGAGTAAGAAACTGACTCTGTCTTCTTGTGCTACACTGATGGTCACATTGCACAGGTGAGAGTGAGTGTGTGGGACCTTTCCCAGGCAGAGTCCCTGTCCAGAGACCGCTGTTAGCATGATCTTAGTATCTTGTGAGGTCCAGAGGCAGCTTGAGGGTGAGTTAGAGGTTGAGTAATTACCTATGAGTCCCACAGCTTCATAGTAAGGAGGGGCTACATCATAACAGAGCCAGCAAGCCTGAGTTTCCTCTGGGTTAGTAGAATTTAACACCTCAAAAGCCAGCTCTATCATCTGGACCAGCCTGAGTTCTGATCCATCTAAATTTGGCTGAGTCTCATCTAATACGGTTTTCTGGGTTGGAAGTGTTGTGGACTGGGGGGATCTGGTGGTTATCTGAGGGGGGCCTGTTCTCTTACCCTTAGGAGGTGGCAATAGGATGAGATTGGTTGCTATTGTGGAGTAATCTGGGGCTGCAATCTTTAATCTAATAGTGAAAGTTAGTCCATAATCGTACCCTGAATGATACAGCCTAAGTCCCCATGTCCTTCCCTGTAACCATCTCATGGCAAACTCTTTTCCAGGTTTAGTAAATTGGATGGACAATGGGTTGCACGTGAAGGTGAAAGACCCCTACAAGGGTAGACCCTCACTCAAGTTGTGGGAATTCACGGCCACCCAGAAACTCAAGAGACCGAACTTGCTGCAAACCACATAAGGCTTTATTTCAGGATATCAGCTGGCTGAGGCTGAGACTCACAAGAGGCATGTCGACCCTAAGGCTAGAGGGAGGAGGGTATTTAAAGGGAAAACCACAAAACCCAGGGGATGTGGGTGAGTCATAAAAACATCAGCGGACAGTATCATAAAAACAGCAAAAGGATCATGTGGGAAACACCCTGTGTACTTATTTTTCAAGAATTTAATCTTATCTAATCATCTATCATGTGACTACCCTGTCCTTGGAACCCAGAGCCTAAGAACCAGATTACCTGCATTCTTGGTTCCGCCCTTTTGTGGTCGGCTAAGTTCCTGGAACACAGATGGCCTGGCTTCAGCCTCTACATGCTAGGGAGGTCTCAAAAAGGTTTATTCTTTTCAAAGGCAGTGCAGGAGCCTTCTCCTGTCCACCTCCCTAAATCTAGAGGCAAGGTGTTTCCAGCCCAGGAGTTGGGGACAGCACTGACCAGGCCAGTACATTGATCTTTAGTTAGACCCTCTTGGGTAGCCGCACAGATAACATTGATCAGATCCCAAGAGGACTTAGGGTTCCACCATGTATCTCCTGATGTTTCACAGCCCCAACTCTTACAATAGAACTCTCCTATTCCTCCACAGGTGCTCTCCATCACTCTTGTTAACCTGTCACGGGGACAGACATAGATGGGGATCTGTCTTAGTTTGGTTCTAAGGTGGGAATGACTACACCCTAACCTCTCAATCCTCCCCCCCCCCTTTTCACTGGGTTTGAGAGAGCATGTTCCTTTTCTACTACATTCAGGTAGCCCATACCCTCCAGGGTCTTTTTGCCTGGATGCAAAATATTCAGGGATATCCCATGTTGGTAATCCTGCAGCCAACTGGCAGACATCTGAGGTGAGCGGGGTCCACCAGGTATAGGGGGGCACTGTCTTTGAAACTGACCAAACAACATCTCCAGTTTGTGAGAGGACCTCCCATGTCAGCTTTTGGGGGACATGAGGGTTACCCTCAATGGCTATTCTAGGCCTTCCTGCCAGAAGCAAGATCATGGTCCAGACCACGAGTACCTCAGGTGGAATCATGTTAGTCAGCTTCAGTCTGTCTCTGGATCCTTATCTTGAGTGGGTTTTGAGTGTTCCGGACTGTCCAATTGGGCGATGGTCCCTCTGGAGCTGGTTTCACATAGGAGGCATGGATCCAAGGCGATATTCTATCAACCTTCACAGCAGTGGGAGTGGTCAGCAACACCAGGAATGGTCCCTTCCAACACGTTTCTAGAGTCTGGGATCTGTGCCACCAGATGTAGACCACGTGTCCAACCTGGAAACTATGGGTCCACGCTTCTCTCTGCACAGCCTGAAGTCCTTTTAACCTAGCATACAAATCACTGTTACTATGACAGGTAAGTCCAGTCACCTCTCCCGAGGTGGTTTAGAGGAGCAGGAGCCCCATATAGAATCTCAAAAGGAGTTAGGTTAAACCTTGAAGGGGTGTTTCTAACCCTAAAAAGAGCCAGAGGAAGGAGGACAACCCAGTCTGTACCGCCAGTCTCCATGGACAATTTAGTCAAGGTCTCCTTTAAATTTCTATTCATTCTTTCTATCTGACCTGAGTTTTGGGGTCTATAAATGCAATGAAGTTTCCAATCAATCCCCAGGTTCTTGGGCACTCCCTGACTTACATGGGCAATGAAGGCAGGTCTATTGTCCGAGCCGATTACCTTAGGTACCCCGAACCATGGAAAGATTTCTTCTAGGATCTTTTTCACCACCACCATTGCTGTTTCTTTATTGGAAAAGCCTCTACCCAGCCAGAGAAGTTGTCTACAAATACTAGGAGGTACTTATTATTATACTTGGTGGACTTGATCTCTGTGAAATCCACTTCCCAAAAGGTTCCTGCTCTGTCACCTCAGAGGAGTTTGCCAGGTTCAGCTTTGGTTCGGCAGGCATTTACCTTTTGACAGGGTACACATGCATGTACGATATCCTCAACCAGCCTTGTGAGTCCAAGTACTTGGAACTTGGTGTTTACCATGGTAGCCACAAGTTTCTTAACTCCTAGGTGGGTCCACTGGTGCATCTGCTTTATCATCTCCTCTGTCTTTTTCTTGGAAGAATTATCTTTCCAGCTGGGATTTTCCACACCCTCAAGTTCTTATCAAACTCCTTTTCAACTCTAGTCATTAAGGTCAAACCTTGGGCCGTATATAGAAATGGAGGTGTGGGATCAGCTTTACTTTCTGTCACAGCCATGACAAAAACTGTTTCACCTGCTACCCTCACTTCTCTGTCAGCCATGTTATTTCCCTGTGCAATTGCTGAGGTCCTCCTTTGGTGGCCAGGGCAGGGAATGATGCTCATTTTAGAGGGCAGGTATAGTACCAAGTATCTCTAAAATCTCAGTCTTATTCTTAATTTCTTTTCCAGCTGACATGAGGAGGCCTCGCTGCTGGTAGACAGCCCCATGGATGTGTGCCATAGTGAAGGCATATCTACTATCTGTGTAAATATTAACCTTCTTATCTTTTTCCAATTCTAGGGCTTTCCTGAGCACTATCAGTTCAGCCCTCTGGGCAGAGGTACCTTTGGGTAGTGCCTGTGCCCAAATTACTTTTTGTCTATCTACCACTGTTGCCCCAGCCTTCCTTTTCCCATTTTGGAGGTAGCTGCTACCATCAGTATACCAGGTTACCTCAGCATCTGCCAGAGGTTGATCACTCAAGTCATTTCGCCAGCCATATGCCTCCACAAGCACTTGCTGACAGTCATGGGTTGGTGCTCCAATATTCAAGTCTGGCAGCAAGGTGGCTGGGTTCAGCCCAGTGGCCGGGGTGATCCTGTCTGAATTTAGTAGCAAAGTCTGGTAGTGAGTTATCCAGGCATTAGTGAGCCAATGATCAGGGGTGGGGAGCTGGTGGATCATGCTCTCCAATGCATGAGGAGTGGACATCACAAAATCCTGCCCCAGGGTCAACCTGTCAGCATCTTTGACTAGGGTTGCTACTGCTGCCACAATTCACAGGCAGGCGGGCCACCCAGCTGCTACAGAGTCTAGTTTCTTTGAGAGGTATGCCAATGGTCTTTTCTAGGGCACTAGCTTCTGTGTTAGGACTCCCTTTGCTACCCCTCCATTCTCAGCCACTTACAGGTGGAAAGACTTGGACACATCAAAATGTCCCAGGGCAGGGCTGACATAAGAGCCATCTTGATGGTATCAAAAGTAGCCTGCTCTTTCTCTCTCCACTCAAATGGCCTATCACTTTTAGTCAACGGATAGAGGGGTGCTGCCATCTAGATGAACCCTGGGATCCATAATCGACAGAACCCTGTTGTTCCCAGGAATTCCCTTACTTGTTTGGCATTTGAGGGAGGGGGGATATGAAACAAAATTCTCTTTTCTTGCCTCTGAAAGCCATTGCTTTATATCTCTGAGAAGATACCCAAGTAACTGACCTGTTTTCTGCAGATCTGGGCCTTCTTAGCACAGGCTCTATAACCCAGTTTCTCCAGTTCAGTTAGTAATTGACAGGTTCCATCGAGGCATGTGTCTCTGTTATTGGCTGCCAGGAGAATGTCATCTATGAGTTGGAGAAGGGTTACCTGGGAGTTCTCTGCTCTGAACCAGGTGAGATCCTGGTGTAGAGCTTCATCAAAGATGGTAGGGGAGTTCTTGAACCCCTGTGGAAGCCAAGTCCATGTTAATTGTCCAGATATTCCTGATTCCAGGTCCTTCCATTCGAAAATGAAGATTGATTGGCTTCTTGGACTCAGTCAGAGACAGAAGAAGGCATCTTAAGTTCAGTACAGTGTACCAAATC
>JAJTUV010004140.1:0-25215 GCA_021653895.1 Mastomys natalensis | reverse complement strand
TTTAATGAGTTTATTATTTTTTTTTTGTTTAATGCAGATTTTTTATAGATTGGTTTTTCACAATTTTAACAAATTGTGGATACGATTTTTTTTTTGAATAGGTTTTTTTTTTAAATTTTTTCACCACCCTTGCGCATATATCAAAAAATGTAAAATCAGCAAACCAAAGTGTATCTGGGAGTTTTGTAATTTAAATTTGTATTTCGAAACTTTTCTCATTGTCAGATATGGAATGAGCCTGAAAATCCATCAATAGATGAAAGAAAAGAAAAGAAGGAGTTTATATATAGTTTGAAATGCTACCAGCAAACTAAAAATAAGTAAAGTCTGAACAGAAAGGGTGGCTCATTTTTTTAAAGACATTTGTCATCAAGTCAAACAAAGTTTGATCTTGGTGTTTCACTTGGTGGTAGGGAAGAAGAAAATTTCTGCAAGTTTGTCTTCGGGATCTTATGCACACATTGTGGTATGCATGTATGCACACACAGAAAGCACACACAACAACACTAATGTAAAACTTAAAACAAGTAAGTTAAATCCATACTTATTTTTAATAAGATATATGAATTCAGAGACCATTATGTTAAGTGAAATAAATCAAAAAAAGGGAAATTTCAAAATGATGAAATCACACTCACATGTGGTCCTAAATGTAACTGTAACTTTATTTGCCTGATGTAATTATTGTCTTGGAGGCTTACTGCTGAATAACTCACCCTTTCCAGATCTTTGAACTCTGCTGGCTGGTTCAATTTAGCTGTTCTTGCACAAACGCCTCTCTAAGCTGACTGATTCAAATTGCCTTCTATAGGCTTCTGACATTTTGCTATCTTGTCCTCAAATTAATCTAGTACTTTGTTCTAATTCTTCTTGGGTTTCCCTTTTTATTCTTAACTTCAAAATGCCTCTTAAACCCCTGTAAACATCATGAGCTATAAAACAAGATTCAGGTACCGGTCCCCATTTCAGATCCTCCCAACATAAACAAAACAAGGAAATATTACAGAAAGATTTAGAGAGCTTTTGAAGGTGCAGTGAGAGTAAAGAGATTGATAAATTTTGGGATGTTATTGACAGTAAGACAACCTAGATTTTTTCAGAAATTTTATAGCCCCCCCCAAAAAGTAAGAAACACCTAAAAAAAAATTTTGAAATCAAATTTTTTTGGAAAAAAAAATTTGGGTTTAAACTTTTTTTCAAAAAAACCCAAAGGAAAAAAAAAAAAAGAAAAAACTGGAATTTTTTTTACCACAAAAATTTTAAATACTAATACAAATACTTGATAAATCATTCCAAAATATATACAATGGATGAACACAAGTGTGTGGGGTTTTTGTTTTTTAATTATATCCAAAAAATTTTTTTTTTCCACCCTTTTTTAAAAAAAAATTTTAATGTGTTGTTATTTTTTTTTCCATTTTTCATGCAATAAAAAAAGGGGAATATGTGGATTTCTTTAATTCCCAAGCTATATATTAATGAAAAATAAAAGAAGCAAAAGAAGGTGCTCTGGTTCTGAATATCTTTTGGGGAAAAAAAGCTACAAAGGACACCCCACATAACCATACCTAACAGTCCAAAGCAAAAGGGGAAATTTGGAGAAGACCAGACGTAAAAGTCTTTAGCGTAAACCAAAAAATTTGCTAAAAACAACCAAATACGGGCTTTGGGATCGCACGTAAATAAACTTATTGGAAAACTCTTTCCAACGGATTGCGGGAATCAACAACTCAAGCTGTAATCACCCCCAAATTTTCTCAAAATCAGAGGCTTTTTGTCAGCCTAATTCCCCAGAGATGGAGAATAATTTACGAATGGTAAATTTCATCTCCCACCTCACCTTTAAGGGACAAATAGCTGATTCTTTACTATACCTATTCCCCCCTAACGAGGCAAGCCTTGAATCATCCAAAAAATTTTCTAGAAAACCACGGATATTACAATTTCCCATAAGCTTTTCCATAGGACACTTCTCACACAAACCTGAAATTTAATGGGGGCTTTTACATTCATTGTGTGACCTGAGGTAAAAAAACCCATTTTCTAGGCCCATTTGTGTGTGTGAAATGTATGGTGTAAATGACTATATATATTATAAAAATATATTGGTGTGTCTTTTTTTTCACCTTTTTATCGTTTTATACCCACTTTTTTTCAAATATAAATGTACATATGAAAGATTTAACCATTATATTAAAATTTACAAAGATACAATTTTAAATTTAAGCTTTTACAAGACAAAAAAAACAACTATTGCCATCTTTTTGGGTAACAGTTAGAGACAAAAAAGGTTTCCCCTTTATTAAAAAAATTTTACAATAAAAAAAATTTTTGTCAAAAATAATAATTAACATTAAAAGTTTCACCTTTATGAAGCAAAATCGAGGGGCCACGCATACTTACGAAAAATGGATTCGAACAAAAACAAGATTGGTCATTGAAACCACCCCCTTTAAAATATCCTTTAAAAAAATTTTTCCTGACTCAGCTTAGAATGAATACCCGAAAAAGGGTGCTTCCCTATTTTTCTTTCCCCCTTAGAGAATCCAGTGCAGAGCCAGAATACTAAAAGATATAAATGATTAGTTGACATCGTGTTAATTAAAGGCACCCCCCCCCCAAAAACACCACAAATACACCAGAGGAACAAAAACCTTTTTTGTTATTTTCTGCACGTTTTGATAAAAGTAGAAATTTCAACTTTTATAGAAAAATTGCATTTTTGAAGTAAAACTCGGGCTTTAGCCTTTAGATGGAATGAACATCCACTAAAATATCTAAAGAACAAGAAAACCATAAAACAGATCTATTGCTTCAGAAACACTATCTTTGGTATTCCATTTTTTTTAACCATTTAAGTTGGTAATCGCTGAAGGATCCACGCCCCCGGGAAACCTATGTGCCCCTTAACCAGCTTCCTACTTTGGGAACACCCTTTTTCAATGTTTTCTTGGCCTCCATAATGTTTGCCATGGCCACCTAAAACGAGATATAGCATCCATTTTTTCCCGGAACTTTCCTTTTCCTTGAAATCTTTTTGTAACTCCCTATCCTCCCCACCCAAACTCCCTATCTCTACCATCCTAAAAAATTGGAAACTTTTAAAACGTGTATTATGGGGAAAACCCTTTCCCATTATTTTTCTGCTCCCATCAACTAAAAGGTGCTGTTGGCTCCAGTGACACATAAATTCATGACCCAATGCATTCACAATTTAGGGTAAATAATCCCAGTGTTTTTCTTTTACGAATTTAAAAAAAACTTTTGTTAGACTCCATCGCTGCTCAGGGATAGAAAAGCAGGAACCTTTCCCCTTTTACGAACCCAGGCCCTATTGCAAACATTGTAATTTCAAAGAGTAGTTGATTTCCCTTCTGAACTGTCCCACCAGAGACCTTCATAATGTTCTAAGAAAAGATTAACTTTGATGACCACTTGCTTTTTTTTTTTTTTAAAAATTAATTTATTTATTTTTTTTTTCCAAATGATCCCCCCTTTCATGTTTCCCCCCCAGAGTTTTTAAAACCTCTCCCCTCACCTTTCCCTTTTGGGATTTTCCCTCCCCCCCACCCCACCTCACCCCTACAACAATACTTCTTCCCTGGGACTAATCTTCAGGTTATTTTGCCATCCTTCCCAAGAGACCCCCCATACCTTTTGGTTGGGGGCTTAGTCCTGGAACTCTCAGGGGAGCTTCTTGATTCTTGGGTATTCCTGTGGGGTTTTTCACCCCTTAGCTCCTTAAACCCCTTCATTAACATTTCCAGGCTCGGGGGACCATCTGCCTAAGGACAAAGGGGCTAGCTGCTTAAAGCCTTCTAGTTAAAAAGGGCTAAGAGGCAGTCAGTCAATCATGCAGGGCAGTTATTTTTAAGAGTTTACACCCTTTAGTTGAGTCAAAAATCTCGGGAACAGGTATAGATTAGGGAGAAGGTAATGTTGGGGGTTAGGACAAGCATTTTAATTGGGGTAATAGTTACATTCAAACCTTAAAAAGCCCAATGGGGGGTAGGGATCCAAAGACCAGATTGACAAAGGGGAGAGAATGGGGACCAAGGGGGGGAGAAGGGAAGGGGAGGGAGGGGAGAGGGGAGAAGAGGAAGAGAGAGAGAGAGAAGAAAAGAAAAACAGAGAGAAGAGACAAGAGTCTGGGTCTCAGGATAGGTAGGACAGCAGGGGGGAAAAATCTGTTGATTATGGTACTTTTGGGAGTTAAAGTGACCTTGAAACATGGACGTCTAACTCTCTTAAACTTACATAATATTTTTAATTTTTTAAAAAGAGTTTTAGATATTTTTACCATAACCTTTGTTTGTGATCGTACGATATACATATTTAAGAGATAGGTCAATATCTGAATTGGGTTTTTCTTTTTCCTCCATAAGAATTGCCTTTGAAATAATAATCTGATGTCAGGGGGCGAAAATACAATTATGTAAAAAAAATTTTTAAAGTAATTTTATAAATATTTTTTTTTTCCTTCGTTTAGCTAAAGTTCAAGAAAAAAAAAAATTGTATTTAATATCAAAAATTTACACTTGTGTTAATTGTGCCTGAAATCATACCTACTAAGACTAAGGGTTTTTGCCTCATCCTTTTCACCAAAGTAACTTAAAAAATTATCTTGGATTAAAACAGGGATTGAATTCCTGAACAGATATCCTGTAAAAAAGGCCGTTCAATAATATCTACACCCACTTCAAGGATTATTTTTTAAAACCAGTTTGGGTTTCCCCTAATTTTACTTCCCTTTTTTTCTTAAAACAAGCTATACAATTTCACTGCTAATACAAATTAAGCCAAACCCTTCTCATCGAAAATTTCCCTAGTGCGAATAGGATGAGTTTCACACTTCTTGGTTTTTATGAGGTAAGCAAAATATAAAAGGGGAAATGAAACATAGGGGTAAAAGTAAAAAGGAAAGGTGGGACCACCGGGAACGGTCTAAATGGACAACAGACACCCCTATAACACCAAAAGAAGAAAAAGAGCTTAAAGTTGAATTTCTGTGACCACCTTCCCTGAATTTAACGACAGAGCTCAGTTACATAAGACCAAAAATCAATCATTCAAAAACTGAAAAAATTTTTCAGAAGTAAATTTTTGTTATATTTAAAAAATTTTCACTTATTTTAAACGAAAATTTTTATAAAACTTTTTTATCATTTTGTATGCTACAATTTTTATTCGCTATACAATTAATAAATAAACTTTTTTTTTCAGTTCTTATTGAAGTATATCCGTTTTTTGGGTTTTAAATTTATAAACAGTATGCTTCGAGGCAAATGTCATCAGAATGACAGAACCCATATAGTATTTTTGGGGAAAACCATCTTAAGGGAAGGTTCATAAAAACCTAGCAAAAAGACTCACTAACTGGAGACCCTGTACAAGACCTGAAAAATCCCCAAATAATAAAATCCCCCAAAACAAGAAATGAAGAGGGACAAAGTCCCACCCTTTCCAAAAAAATATTTGCAATTGATCCTGCGGCAAAAAATACTTAAAAATTTTCTCAAGGAGTGAACCGGTATATTAAAACCCCACCGACCTCCAAGCTCAGGATAATTGACCCAAAACAAAACAACTATATAATTCTGCTTTTTTTCTTTTCTTCTTGTGGGGAAAAAAAAAAATTGAGTATTAGGGGAAAGGTTGGGAGGAGATGGGAGAAGGGAAAATATAAAAAAAAATTTAAAAAACAAAACAAAATTTAAAAGAGAAATAATACCCAAAGCTAAGAGGGAAACAAAAGTTATTCCTACCAAAGTAATTCAAACATATTTATTGCTTTTTAATAAAAAATTTAATGTCTTAAAACCCAACAAGGGAAACAAAGGGCTGTGATAGAGCTCATTATACCACAAAGAATTAATCAACACAAGGCCAAAATCCCCTTAGAGTTGATTTCCTGTATATTTCCATATTCCTTGTAGAAAGATGGGAATTTTTTTTTTACAGGGAAAAAAAATTTTTAGAACCTTTCCAGTGTCTATGTAAAATAGGGTTTAAAACATACTCTTTTTCTAAAAATTTACTAGGAATTCCACATTTTTCAAAAAAAATAAAATATAGAACAACTAAAATAAATAATTTTTTAATAAATTTTAAAAAAACATGAAAACAAGTAATAAAAATGAAAGAGTTTTTAAAAAAAGATACTTTAAAATTAAAAAGAAAAAAAATTTTTTAAATTTTTAAAAAAAATTTTAATGTAAATAAGGAAACTTTTTAAAAAAAGGGAATACGAAAAAATTTTAAAAGGTTTTTTTCTTTTTTGTTTTAAAATATTTAAAAACCGAAAAAAACAAAAAAAAAAGAAAATTTTTTTAAAAAAACCTTTTCAAAAAATAAAAAAAGAAAAAGGGCCTTTTACCCCCAGATTTTTTAAAAATTTTTAAGCCATTGAAAACCAAAATTAAAAATTTTTCAAATCTAAAGGAAAAACCTCACTTTCCCCCTTTTCCCTTGGTACGTTTTTTTTGGAAAAAAATTTGAGGTGGCTCCCCCCGCTTTTTTTTGAACTTGAAATCACAATTTTTTTTTTAAATTAAAATTAAAAGGGAAAAAAAAAAATTAAAAGATGTTTTTTGGGGTTTTGTATTTGTTAAAGAAGACACCCGGGGGGCCAAAGATAAAATTTTTAAAAAAAGGTTTAAAACATTTTTTTTAAAAAAACCCCCAATTGAATGCCCCCCCTTTGGGAAAAAAAAGGGGAAAAAACCCTTTTTTTTAATGGGGAAAAAAAAAAGGAACAATATGTTTTTTTCCCCAAAAAAAAAAATTAAAACCCGTAAAAATTTTTCTCAAAGGTTTGGGGGAAAGGTCTCAAAATTTTTGGGGAATCTTCCTGGAGAGATAAAAAACTTTCTATTTAAACGAGTCAAAATAAATCCCCCCAAAAATCAACCAAAGGAATTGGGTTTTTTCCGGGAAATTTAGAGGGGTTTGCAACATACCCAAAACTCCGAAACATTAGAAACCAAAAAACCCACTCAGCAATTTTATTCACTAAACTTGAAACTGGAAACTGCACCCGTAAGAAGCTCTCTGTTAGAATTCTTTTCGTTAGTAAATTGGCTTCCTTCAAGTCAGCTGTGATTTCTGCTTCTCCCAACCAGCTCAATGCGTTTAAGCATCCTTCCTGGACAATGCTTAGGAGGGAGGCCTAAACTACACTTATGGAATTTCTAAACATTGAATTATGTATGAGCTTATGTGTTCTCTAAGACAATATTTGATGAACATTTTTTCTCCTCTTTTAAAAACCGAGATAGGAGCTCCCTCTATAATCGTCTAAATCAAGAAAAACTGTTACACAAAACAGATAAGGACGAAAATTTTATGTAGAAATTTTCTATATACATATTAATGATAGATAATATGTTCTTATACACTTGTCCAGTTTCATAAGTACCAAAGAACAAAAATGGACGTAATGCAAACTTTTACTTTGTATTATGTAGTGATATGTGTTTAGAACTATAATATTATAATCTATTATTTATTTATAATTTATTATATTATGATATATAAAATATAATATAACAAAATTAAGTATATATATTACATAATATATATATATATATTATATATATTAATATATATATATGGTTTGTATATTTTTTGGCCCAGGGAATAACATTATTAGGAGGTGTGGTCTTGTTGGAGTAGGTGTGTCACTGTGGGCTAGGGTTTTTAAGACCCATGTCCTAGCTGCCTAGAAGCCAGTCTTCTCCTACCAGCCTTCAGATGCAGATGCAGAACTTTTAATTCCTCCAATGCCATGCCTGTCTGGACAACTGCCATGTTCTCACCTTGAAAATAATGGACTGTACCTCTGAACTTGTAAGCCTGCCCTAATTAAATGCTGTTCTTACAATATTGTTTTGGTCATGGTGTCTTTTCATTGAATAGTGAACAATATAATTGTGAGTAAAAACCTAAGATGTGTGTGTGTGGTGTGTATGTGTGTGTATGTATGTATATATGTATAAACGTACAAACACCACACATATACACATATATACACATATACACATATATGTATAATGCACTATTCAGCAAACATCAATAGAGGTATTGATGAAACATATATGGTCGAAGATTGTGGGAACTATATGTAATTTAATCAATTTCTTAAAATAATGAGTGCTGAGGGTGCTTCGGTCCTTCTTAGAAGGAGTAACAAAATACTAAAGGAGCAAATATGGAAACAAAGTGTAGGACAGAAACTGAAGGAGGGGCCACTGGAGACCATTCCACCTGGGTATGCATCCCATGTGCAG
Organism: Mastomys natalensis; assembly: GCA_021653895.1. NCBI lineage: Eukaryota > Metazoa > Chordata > Mammalia > Rodentia > Muridae > Mastomys > Mastomys natalensis. The sequence continues at coordinate 16,927 of JAJTUV010004140.1, read as the reverse complement.
TCACCAAAGGTAGATGCTGATGTGGATGCCAGGAAGTACATGCTGACAGGAGCCTGACATAGCTGTCTCCTTAGAGGTCTGCAAGACTCTGACATATTCAGAGGCAGATGCTCACAGCTAACCATTGAACTGATCATGGGGTTCCTAAAGGAGGAGTTAGAGTGAAAACTGAAGGAGTTGAAAGGGTTTGCGACCCCATGAGGAGAACAACAATACCAACCAACCAGAGCTCCCAGGGTCTAAACCACCAGCCTGGGAGCACATAGGGAGGGATCCATGGCTCCAGCTGTATATGCAAGGGAGGATGGCCCTGTCAGGTATAGGTGGGAAAGGAGATCATTGATCCCATGAAGGCTGGATACCGTGTGGGGGGGAATTCGAGGGTGGGAAGGTGGGAGTGTGGGGTAGGTGGGGGCACATCCTCATAGAAGCAGGAGGAGGGGGGGATGGGATAGGGGGTTCCTGGGCAGGAGGTGGGGAATGGGGTAAGGGGATAACATCTGAAATGTAAATAAAATATCCAATAAAAAATAAAAAAAAAAAAATAATGAATGCCAAGTTTTGAAAGTAAAAGAAATACAATCAAGCAAATGCAAAATGGAAGACATGAGACTAAATCAATTCAAATACATTTGTATTCACAGTAAATAGTAACAGCAAGTCTAACCACTGGACAGAAACTATAAGTCTAAAAAAATACAGCTCATTATATGATTCACACTGGAAATACTTTGAAAACAAAATGACAAATATTTCTTCTAAAATGATGTAAATGCTAAAGATAAAATACAAAGACAGTTGGTGTATTTATATTGATCAGTTTTTAATTTAAGGCAGGACTATTGTTACATGCAATGATTAAAGGAACAATCTGACATATGTCTCATTGTAAGATGAGCTAGACATGTCTTGAGTTAGTCTGGATGATTATAACATTACTTGATTTGAAGTTAATAGATGAAACGGATCATATCCAAATATATTTTTATCTGTTTTTAGTTATATAGATATGTGTGCATCTGTGAGTGGATATTTGCCTTTGAATGCAAGTGTTACTGCTAGTCAGAGAGGTCAGATCTTCCAAAGCTAGAGTTAGAAAGGGTTATGAGACACTAGCTTTGATTTATGAGAAAGGAAACCTGGTTTTCTGCATGTTCTTAACCACTATACTCTTTCTAGCCCTACATGAATGATTTAAACAAGTCAAATAGAAAGTTTAATATTTTGTAATCAAAACATGTATGCAACTACACACATGCATTTAATGAATGTGTGTTCAATAATAAATATGTGTTTTAATAAAATGTATTCCAGTAAATACAGTTATTAACAGTGCTAAACAACATTAGAACTGACAAAGGTCATATGTGGACTCGACTTACTGTAGCCAACATTTTAGTGATTAACCAGAAGATATAATATGACTTAATGATAACAGTCATAACAGTATCAAGAAAACTTTTCTATAAAATTGTACATGCATATATTATTATAATATAAAATATGAATTATTGATACTTGTCATTTTCTTTTTGCTTTTGCTTGGAAGTTAAATTTTAAAAATATTTAGCTTTTGCTCACAATTATAACTTATTTTAAAGGAAAAGGATGCTATTGGAACACTTTTACATGACCTCCGTTTAATGAAATATAACAATGGTATATTTCCTTTTGCTCCATTACACAATAAGACATACCCTCAACAACACCCCATCCATCTAGTTCCTTTCTCAGTATGTCCCCAATCTGCCTGGAACCTGCAGCCTACTGTTCTTCACTTTTATGTAAGGCAAAACCAAATACAGTCAATCTTAGGATTCATTGTTATTTGTGCTGTGTTTCATAAAAACCTTCTACTGATTTCTGGTTCTGGTCCCACCTATACCATCAAGCGTTATAGCTTCACAGCAAAGTATGAGCATGAAACACGTAACATTTTCCTTCCCTATATCGCTTAGAATTGATTTCTGGCTTTCATCATTGTTAATCTACTTCTTATCTCCTGGTTGCTTGGTAAAAGTATTTGACTTTTATAAATAGTTCCTTTAAATCTATAAATTCATCAAGATGAAATCCATCTGTAGTGTTTAAGCTGATTCATTTTGACTATCAGAAGTAAAATCTCCTAAAAAAAAAAAAAAAGTGAGACAGAAAGAGAGAGAGAGAGTATAGATAGAATTAGAAGTTGTAAAGTAAAAAATTAGATTTAACTTCATTCAGTTTCACCTGGGAAGCCTAGAGTGTCCTGCTTGCTCTCCTGGCATTTCTGTCCTTGTGATTCAATTTGTTTTGTTTTGTTTTGTTTTGTTTTGTTTTGTTTTGTTTTGTTTTGTTTCCCCTTCCCTTCTCTCTCTTTGTTCTGGCCTTCTCACTCTAACCCCTGCTAGCTCCGACCCAAAGTACACTATAGCTGTCTTCAGATACCCATATGAGGACATGAGATCTCATTATGGATGGTTGTGAGCCACCATGTGGTTGCTGGGATTTGAACTCATGACCTCCTGAAGAGCAATCGGTGCTCTTAACTACTGAGTCATCTCACTGCACTTAAAACAACAAAGATCTTTTCAGGAAGAGTTTTCTGTTATGTACCATACAACATGACTGCTCCTGTGCTGTCTAGAGGAGCACAGAATTCAATGGAGAACCTACACTTAAACTTCTGGATTATATTGAGTTCAGCTTCTTATTAACGGCTTTTCCTGTTACAAGCCATTATTTGTCCCAACTTATAGATATGGTTTCATAATACCTTTAAGATATGTTCTATGTTAGAAAGCATACACCTTGTAAGCAGCATGTCTAAAGATCTATTAAATTTGATAAATCAAAATTTTCATGATACAAATGTAGAAAAAATGAGAAGTGACAAGAACTTTCCTGTTGAAATTCTCCATCCCACAGGTAGTTATACTATATCTCTCTTCAGTCACGTTTGATGCAAGTTTTGTTGTGCATGAAATACCTAATGCTGCTCATTTTCTTTGGAATGAAATTTCTGAAGAAAAAGTTAGTTTCTATTTTTTCCTAAGTATGTATAGGTACCTATGGCTTGGATTTTATTTAAAAAAGTATTGATATTTTCTATGGATTTATGAAGGAAACAACTACAAAAGTAAAGGAAAAGAAGAAAAAATATTTACTCACTATTTATTTCTGAAGGGATTAATATACAGAAAGATTAAATGACTAAAATTATCAATATAATTTCAATTAATCCAAAAAATGAACTGAACAGAACATATACATTTTAATTAAAACATTCACACACACAAACACACACATACACACACACACACACACACACACACAAATACACCACACAATAAGGAGTTGGCAAGATAACTCAGAGGGAAAAAACACTTCCACCTTGTCCTGACAATTTGAGTTTGGTCCCTGGAACCCACATGGTAGAAGAAAAGAGCTAAGTTCTACAAGTCGTCCTCTAACCTCCACAAGTTTACCATAAAATTAGTAAATAAATATAGTAAATAAATTCAACATGGAAAAATATATATCAGTGTATATGGAAAAATATTCTACAATTTTTACAATCAGGGAAATGTATTTCTAAACTATACTGTGATGTTATCAAACAACAGGCAGAATATTAATAAGTAATCCAAACAAAATAAAAAGTAGCAATGATTTAGCAAGGTGTTGGGACAAGAACCTCTCACATGCTATCAACAGTACTTTATAAATAGAGTAAACTTAATAAGGAGATGGAAATAAGGCTCTATAAAATATAAAATGTATAACTTCTTGTTATATAACTATTCCATACTGGGTACGGGCTCTACTGGACCAAAGCTGCTATTCTTCAGATGAACTTGTATGCTCATGTTATATGGCACTGTTTATAGGATTTAAGATTATTTGGGCAAAAAAACTGTGACATACTTTTATGGTAGAGAATATTTGAGACATTAGAAAGAATGACATTATCATTTCCAGGCAAAAAAAATCTGGAGATGATCGTTTTTAGTTAAGTACATCAAGTGAACTCTCAAATTAAACAATTATATATGAACTGAAAGCAAAACAGGAATCAGTGGGAAAATAAAGGAGGGTTAAGCATAGATTTCAGGATGAACAAACTTGACCAAAATATATGAAAATGTAACCATGAAACCCATTATGTCTAACTTTGATACACTAATGAAAACAATATATTAACAATCAATAGAAATAAAAATAAAAATAACTACATATCTAAAATTTGCCTAGATACTAAAAATGCTACTTGATTTAGCAAGCAAGCAAATTATCTTAATAGCTCATTACGTGTATATAGCTCAGAAATCCCTATTACTGTATTTCTGTTGTATATGGTAAAAAGGATAGCTAGTGGAGTTAGGCAAACATATCTGGGTGCTATCACACTAAGCATCTAGGTGAAACATTTATACTAGACACAAGTCTTACTCATTTTCTAAAGCGGATATGAAATGCTTCTGAAAAGGTATTGTTCCATTGTCTATAACCAAACTAATACCAATATACTGATTTGAGCACTGTTGCTTTTTTGGAAAGGAAAAATACTTTGATTGACTTCCAAGTGCATCATTGTCTTTATCTGAGAGATTCAGTCTTCATATGTGTCTTATACTATATAACCAACCCCAGTTTTATTTTGTGTCTTTTGCAGTAAATTATTTTTATGCAATCATCTAAATCTGTGCTCATGTGTTCCTCTATAGGCATAGATATTCCGTGTTTAGGCCTTGTATTCCACGGAAAGCTAGGCCATAGTGAGGTTGGCATTAAATTCATTATTATTTCCTAATCTAAAATTCTTAAAAAGTTTTAACAATATTCATAATCAACCAACCACACCCCCCAGAGCTCCTAGGGACTAAACCAGCAACCAAAGAGTATGCAGGGGAGACCAATGACTTCAGTTGGATATGTAGCAGAGGATTGCCTTATCAGGCATCACTAGAAGGGGAGCCCCTTAGTCCTGTGGATGCTCTATGACCCAGGGTAGGGGAATGCCAGAGTGCAGAGGTGGGAAGGGTTGGTGGTGGGGGGGCAGCCTCCTAGAGGTAGGGGAAGCGGGAGGGAATAGGAGGTTTGTGGAGGAGCAGCTGGGAAGGGGGGAAAGATTTGTAATGTGAATAAATAAAATAACCAATAAAGAAATGAAAAAATATTTTTCATACATTGAATTTTCTTACAATGTATTTTCCTCATCCAACTCCTCAGATCTTTCCTGCCTGCATACTTCATGTTCTTTCCCTCTGTCCATCAAAAGGAAAACTACAGGAAACACAACAAAAGTAAATAAGTAAATAAAACAAATACTACACAAATATCAAGACAAAATGCAAAAACAAGAAAAAGAGGGTTTTTTTGGTTTTGGTTTTGGTTTTGTTTTTTGGTATTTTCTTTGTATTAGCTGACTATTCCTGAGTTTGTGTCTTCCCTAAATATGTTTGATATACACAGTAACACCCTATTGTAGAAAACTGACATTTATTTCCCCAGCAGTTACAAATGGCAAGCCACCTCTTAGTGACTAGCAGCAGTTTTGTTTTTTTCAGCGTTCTTCTTAGCACTGTGATTTGATTCACTTTTTTGTGCATGGTGCCACAATCTCTGTGAGTTCATTTGTATCCACCCTGTTGTGTTTGGAAGACACTGTTTCCTTGGAGTCATCCAGCACCCCTGGTTTATAAAATCTTCCCACCTCCTTTTCTACATAGTTCCCTAAGCCTTGAGGAATGGGCCTGATGAAGACAACTCATGTGGTATCCGATAGTCACTTCCTCTGTCTTGATGTCTAGACAGAGCAACACACCAGGCTGGAAGGATGAAGCAGAGACCATAAGGGGTCTGCAGGTTCCTGATCAAGCTGGGAGGTTCCCTGGGAGGACTTCAGTTGAGAAATCAAGTAACAGGGTTGCAATGATAATTATGAACTCTGATACACTTGTCATATTTTACAGATTTGCATGCTACCTAAATGAAAAATTAAAAGGTGATTGATTGAAGCATATTCATTTTTTTTTTATGATCACTGTAAACAGTTTTCAAGTTATAATTCTGTATGTATATTTCTGGATAAAGAGGATATTGCAATTTGTGTGCTAATTAGCCCAAATACACCTTATAGTACACAGATATTTTATACAGATATAGTATTTTGAGTTGAACCGGAACCACAAAGAATACTCCTACATATACATGGAGAGAAAAGTGAAAGGTAGATTTTACAAGAAAACGCTTTAGTATCTACTGGATTCCAGCCTTTCTATCTGAGTGTTTAACTTGAAGCCAGCTTGAAACTTGTGTTTGGGGATGGGGTGTGTTCTCTCCCTGCCCCTCCCCCTCTCTCCCCCTCCTCCCTTCCTTTTGCCCTCCCCTCCCCCTTCTCTCTCTTCTTTCTCTTCCTCCCTCCCTCCCTCTCTCTCTCTCTCTTCCTCTCTCTCTCTCTCTCTCTCTCTCTCTCTCTCTCTCTCTCTCTCTCTCTCTCTCTCTCTCTCTCTCTCCCTCTCTGTGTATTAGGTTCTGGCTGGCCTGAAACTCGCTGTGTAATGTAGACTAAAGGGGCCTTGACCACATGAATGTAAACCTGCCTTTGTCTTCAGAGTACTGAACCTCTCCATCTTAATTAAAATACCCATGAGTTTTCCCTTTCTCATTTCTTTGATAGGATGTGAGAAAACATAGCAGAAGGAGAAAGGCCAGACACTCAAATATGGAGATATTTTCACATCTTACACAATAGAGGAAAGGGAAGAAAACAGATTAACAAATATCTGATTACAGAGATCTCCAAATCCGACCCATTAGTAATGACTACTAATGGGGAAAAAGAGATTTCTTGTCCTGCTCACTGTCTGGTGTCTGCTGCCTTTACTAATGACTCTATTTCTCTAGTCGTGTTTTCTGGGGAGGAGGGTGTTTGTTTTACTTTGCTCTTAATTATTTTATTTTTATTTTTAAATTACCTTTTAAACTAACAGATTTCTCTATGAGATTTTCATACATGCTTTAGTTTTAGACTTAGTTTAGTCAGTCACCCATTTTCTTCCCCTTTTCTTTCTCCTCAATTTATTCTGTGTAATCTCTTAATCCCTGTATCCTCTTCTATTTAATTATCTTTACCACAATTTCTCTCTTACCCAGGTCTCCAGGGTATCTTTCTATTTTTTTCTCTAACCTGGATGCACATGTGTAACAGACAAATTTATTTAGGATAAGAATATATGACATTTGCCTCTCTGAGCACATTACTCTCTTAACAGAAGATCTCCCAATTCTATGAATTCTTGAAAATTTCAAGTTTTATTTTTCTTTAGGCAGGAGATTTCATGGCACATGCAAGTTATTTTTCCTTTTTAAAATTATTATATTTTTATCTGCACGTATGCCTACACTCCACATACCTGTCTAATGACCATGGAGGCCACAGAAAGACCTTAGATGCCCTGGAGTTTCAGATGATTATGAGACTACTTTGAACCCAGGACAATGGAAGAACATCAAGTACACATAACCTTTGAATCATTTCTTCAGATCATTCGTATTATTTGAGAATAGTCTGTTCAGGTTATTGTTTCATTTATTGGTTGGAAGATTTTGTTTTATTTATTTATTTATTTATTTATTTATTTATTTATTTATTTTAATGTTTAAGTGTTTAGTTATCTGTACATTCTAGATAATGACATTTTCTTTGACACAGGTTTTTCACTTGCTGGGTTAGAATTAAAACAAGATATATTATATTATTCATGGCTACTGTAAAGGGTATTGTTTCCCTAATTTCTTTCTCTGACAGTTTATCATTTATATGAAAAGAGATATTTATTTCTTTGAGTTAATTTTTATCCAGCCACTTTGCTGAAGATGTTTATCAACTACAGGAGTTCTCTGGTAGAATCTTTTGGGGGATGCTTATGTTCATGAATTTTTGTGTTTTGAACCATTCCTGTATCACTGGGATGAAGCCTACTTGATCTTGATGGTTCATGTTATTGATATGTTCCTGTATTTGGTCTGCATGTATTTGAGTATTTTTGCATCATGTTCATAAGAGAAATTAGTCTGAAGTTCTGTGTGGTTTTGGTATCTGGGTGACTATGGCCTCATAGAATGAGTTTGACAGTATGCCTTCTGTTTCTACTTTGTGGAATAGTTTGAGGAGTATTGCTGTTTGCTCTTCTTTGAAAGTCTGGTAGAATTCTAGACTAAAATGATCTGGCCCTGGAATATTTATCTATTTATTTATTTATTTATTTTTTGGTGGAAGACTTTTGATGACTGCATTTTTTCTTTGAGATTTTAGGGATGTTCAAATAGTTTACCTGATCTTGCTCAATTTGGTTAAGTGATGTCTGTCTAGAAAATCATTCATTTCCTTAAGATTTTCCAGTTTTATCAAGAATTGACAAAGGTGACCTCATAAAATTGCAAAGATTCTGTAAAGCAAAGGACACTGTCAATAGGACAAAACGGCAACCAACAGATTGGGAATAGATCTTTACCAATCCTACATCCAATAGAGGGCTAAAACCGATATATACAAAGAACTCATGAAGTTAGACTCCAAAGAATCAAATAACCTTATTAAAAATGGGGTACAGAGCTAATCAAAGAATTCTAAACTGAGGAATACCAAGTGGCCAAGAAGCACCTAAAGAAATGTCCAGGATGCTTAGTCATCAGGGAAATGCAAATCAAAACAACCCTGAGATTCCACCTCATACCAGTCAGAATGGATAAGATCAAAATTTCAGGTGACAGCAGATGCTGGTGAGCACGTGTAGAGAGGAACACTCCTCCATTGTTGATAGGATTGCAAGTTGATACAACCACTCTGGAAATCAGTATTACCTGAGAACTCAGCTATACCACTCCTGGGCGTATACCCCAAAAACGCTCCAATATACAACAAGGACACCTGCTCCATTATATTCATAGCAGCCTTATTTGTAACAGCCAGAAGCTGGAAAGAAGGCAAATGACCTTCAACAGAGGAATGGATACAGAAAATGTGGTACATTTACACAGTGTAATATTACTAAACTATTTAAAAAAAATGAATTCATGAAATTCACAGGCAAATGAATGGAACTAGAAAATATCATCCTGAGTGAGGTAACCCAATCACAAAAGAACACACATGGTATGCACTCACTGATAAGTGGATATTAGCCCCAAAGCTTGGAATACCCAAAAATACAACTTGGTATCACATGAAACTCAAGAAGAGAGACCAAAGTGTGGGTGCTTCAGTTCTTCTTAGAAAGAGTAACACCTCACACCAGTCAGATTGGCTAAGATCCAAAACACAGGTGACAGCAGATGTTGGCGAGGATGTGGAGAAAGAGGAACACTCCTCCATTGTTGGTGGGATTGCAAGCTGGTACAACCACTATGGAAAGCAGTCTGGCGATACCTCAGAAAATTGAACATGGTGTTACCTGAGAACCCAGCTATACCCCTCCTGGGTATATACCCAGAACATATTTCAACATGCAACAGGGCCACATGCTCCACTATGTTTATAGCGGCCTTATTTATAATAGCCAGAAGCTAGAAAGAACCCAGATGTCCTTCAACAGAAGAATGGATACAGAAAATGTGGTACATTTACACAATGGAGTACTACTCAGCTATTAAAAATAATGAGCTCATGAAATTCTTAGACAAATGGATGGAGCTAGAAAATATCATCCTGAGTGAGATGATCCGATCACAAAAGAACACACATGGTGTGCACTCACTGATAAGCGGATATTAGCCCCCAAACACACAATACCTAAGATGCAACGCATAAACCTCATGAAACTCAAGAAGAAGGAGGAAGACCAAAGTGAGGGTGCTTTTGCCCTTTTTAGAATGAGTATCAAAAGATTCAACCAGAGCTCCCAGAATCTAAACCTCCAGCCTGAGAACAGACAGGGGCAAGCTGTCCTCTGAGAGGCTCTAACCAGCAGCTGACTCAGACAGATACAGACATCCAGAGCCAAACAGTGGATGGAGCTTGAGGACTCTTATAGAAGAATAGGTGGAAGGATTGTGGGCCCTAAGGAGATAGGAACTGCACAGGAAGATCAACAGAGTAAACGAACCTGAACCCTTGGAGCTCTCAGAGACTGAATCACCAACCGTGGAGCATACCTAGTCTACACAGATCTACTCCATGGGCTGAACCTAGGCCCCTGCACATATGTTGTAAATGTGCAGCTTGGTTTTCATGTAGGTCTCAAACATCTGGAGTGGGGGCTATCCCAAAACATGCAGCCTGTATATGGAGTATGGTCTTCTAAAAAAAAAAAAAAAAAAAAAAAAAAAAAAAAAAAAAACAGTTATTCAGTTATTCATGGAATATTATTTTTTTATATCTCTTTTATTCAGTTTGCAACTACTTCATTGAGAATTTTTGTATGTATACTCATGAGGGATACTGGACTATAATTTATATATTTTTGTTGGGTTTACCCTTGATTTCACTATTTCAATACTATTTGCTTTGTGAAGGAGCTTATTGTGGTTCTGAATTTTCTTAAACATATCTCAAAAAGTATCGCTTGTTTGAAGGCTCTATAGAATTCTTGTATAAGTATATCTGACCCTTGGTATTTTGCTTGTTTGTTTCTTTTCATTTTATTCTGTTTGAATGCTTTTTAAATTTTATTGATTTGCTGAAAAAAAAAATAAAAAATAAAAATGAAAAAAAATGAAAAAAAATAAAGAAAGAGTAACAAAATACTCATGGAAGCAAATATGGAGACAAAATGTGGAACAGATGTTGAAGGAGGGGCCATCCGGAGACTGCCCCACCTGAGTATCCATCCCATGTGCAGTCACCAAATGCAGACACTGTTGTGGATGCCAGGAAGTGCATGCTGACAGAAGCCTGATATAGCTGTCTCCTTAGAGGCTCTGCCAGAGCCTGACATATAAAGAGGCAGATGCTCACAGCTAACCATTGAACTGATGAGGGGGTTCCCAATGGAGGAGTTAGAGAAAAGACTGTAGGAGTAGAAGGGGTTTGTGGTCCCATGGGGGAGAGCAACAATACCTACCAACCAGAGCCCCCAAGGTCTAAACCACCAGCCTGGGAGCATATAGGAAGGGACCTACATATAGTTCAGCTCTATATGTAGTGGAGGATGGCTTTGTGGGTCATAGGTGGGAGAGGAGGTCCTTTATCAAGTGAAGGCTGGGTTCCCCATTGTGGGTTAATTCAAGGGTAGGGAGGTGGGAGTGGGTGGGTGGGTAGGGCCACACCCTCACAGAAGCAAGAGGAAAGGGGATAGAATAGGAGGTTCTGAGGGGAAGAATGGGGAAAACGGATAACATCTGAAATGTAAATAAATAAAAATATCCAAGAAAAAAAAGAAAAAGAAGTAAAAGATTTTCCTATTTTGTGGAATATAGACTTTTCAAGTGAGATCTAATGATCTTCTGAATGTCGTCAGTGTCTGCTGTTACTTTTTCCTTTTCCTTACTGATTTTATTTATTTGGATGTTGTCTCTGTCTCTTGGTAAGTTTTGCTAAAGGTTTGTCTGTCTTGTTGATTTTCTCAAAAATCATCTCTTGATTTCGTTGATTCTTTGTATTGTTTTCTTTGTTTCTAACTGACTTCAGCCCTAATTTTAATCCCTTCTTGCCTTTTACTCCTATTGGTGTGCTAGCTTCTTTTTTTCTTCTAGAGCTTTCTGGTATGCTTTAAATTGATGGTATGAGAACTTTCTAATTTCTTTATGGAGGCACTTAGTGAGATGAACTTTTCCTTTTAGCTCTACCTTCATTGTATCCCAGAAGTACAGATATGCTGTGCCTTCATTTTCATTGAATTTTAGAAAGTCTTTTACTTTTCTCTTTATTTTTTCCCTAGTCATTTTGCAATGAGTTGTTTAATTTCCATGAGTGAGTGTGTAGTGTTTCCAGTCTTTCTGTTGTTGAAGTCCACGTGTAGACTACAGTGCTCTGATAAGATTTTAATTTTCTTGTATCTGTTGAGCCTTGCTTTGTGACTGACTATATGGTCAATTTTGGAGAAGGATTCATGAGGTGCTGGGAAGAAAGTTTATTATTTCCTGGTTGAATGAAATATTCTATAGATATCTATTTGGTCCATCTAATTCAAAATACCTGTTAGTTTCGTTATTTCTGTTTAGTTTTTCTCTGGATGACCTGTCAATTGGTAAGAATGGGATGTTGAAGTCTCCCACCACTAATGTGTAGGGTTCAATGTACAATTAACATTTAGCAATGTTTCTTTTGCAAATGTGGGTACTCAGATGTTTGGGGAATAGATGTTCAGAACTGAGACATCACCTTGGAAAATTTGTTGAGTATGAAGTATTCTTTACTGGCTATTTTGATTAAATTTGCTTGAAAATCTATTTTATTAGATATTAGAATGGCTACTCCAGCTTGCTTTTTGGATCCATTTGCTTCAAATGTTTTCCATCCCCTTACTCTGGGGTAATGTCTATTTTTATTGCTGAGGTGTGTTCTTTTGTATGCAACAAAATGGTGGAACATGTTTTCATATCCATTCTGTTAGCCTGTATCTTTTAATTGGAGAATTGAGTCCATTGATTTTGAAAAATAATCATGACGAGTGATTGTTATTTGTTGTTATTTTGATGTTAATGATGTTGTGTATGTGTGTGTGTATGTGTGTGTGTGTGTGTGTGTGTGTTTTCCTTGTTTTTACTGGTGTGGAATTTCTTATTTCCTGTGTGTTCTTGGATGTAGTTATCCTCTTTAGGTTGGGTTTTCCTTCTAGTGTTTTCTGTAGGACTTAACTTGTGGATAGATATTGTTTGAATTTGGATTTTTCTTGAAATATCATTTTTTCTCCATCTATGGTGATTGAGAGTATTGCTAGATATTGTAGTCTAAGTTGGCACTTGTAGTTTTTTAGAGGTCATAAAATATCTTTCCAGGCCCTTCTAGTTTTTAGAGTCTCTGCTAAGAAATCAGGTGTAATTCTGATAGATCTCTCTTTATATGTTACCTGGCATTTTCCCCTGTTGATTTTAGTATTCTTTCTTTGTTTTGTAGATTTTCTATTTTAATTATTATGTAATAGGAGGATTTTCATTTCTAGTGTAGTCTAACTGGTAGTCTACAAACTTCTGATATGTTTATAGGCATCTTTTTCCTTAGGTTAGGAAAGTTTTCTTCTATGATTTTGTTGAGAACATTTTCTGGACCTTGAAGCTGGGACTTTTCACCTTCTTCTATTTCAATTATTCTTACATTTGATTTTTCTTGGTATCCAGATTTCCTGAATGTTTTGTGTCAGGAAATTTTTTTGATTTTACATTTTCTTTGACTGATGTGTCACTTTCTTCCATTGTATCGTCTATGCCTGAGATTTTCTCTTCCATCTCGTATATTCTGTTGATGATGATTGCATCTGTTGTTACTGTTATCTTCTCTAGGTTTTATATCTCCAGGGTTTCCTCAGATTGTGTTTTCTTTATTATGTCTGTTTCCATTTTCAGATCGTGCACAGTTTTATTTATTTCCTTCCTTGTTTAATTGTATTTCCTCTATATCTTTAAGGGATTTATTTGTTTCATCTTTAAAAACCTCTATCTGTTTGATGTGCTTTTCTGTATTTCTTAAGAGATTTATTCATTTCCTCTTTAATGGCCTCTATCATCTTTAAAAGATTGGACTTAAGGTCATTTTCTTGTGTTTCAGATGTGTTAGGATATCCAGGACTTACTGTAGTGGGGTAGCTGTGATTTGGGAGTTTCATATTGCCCTGGCTTTTGCTAATTGTGTTCTTCTGAGGGCCTTGAGCCATCTGGATGGTTTGGGGCCTCAGATGTTCTTGTTGTAGTAGGTATTGGGAGGGTGGTTAGTCTGAATGGTCCTAGTGTCGCAAGCCTCTGATGGGTATCCTTGCTCTGTATTGTTCTGAACTGCTGCAGTTCTGTATGATTCAGGAGCTTCCTGTCCCATGAAGGTGATTAGAGAGGATGCAGGAGAATCGAGGTCCCCCTGGGCTAGCAGGCTGTTTGGAGCAGCTTGGCTTGGCCCAGAGGGCTCAGTCTTCAGGGAAGTTGGGTCAGGGAAGGAAAGCTTACCTGTATGATTCAGAAGTCTAAGGTCAGAGGTCTTTGATACCCTGGACTTAGGTTTTTGTACAGTGTGATAAAAATGGATTTATTTATTTGTTTTCTTCCTCATGCAGACATTCAGTTAGATCAGTATGATTTGTTGAAGATGCTTTCTTTCTTCCACTATATGGTATTTAGACCAACATGATTTATTGAAGATGCTATCCATTGTATGGTTTTGGCTTCTTTGTCAAAAAACAGGCATCTGTAGATGGGTGGGTTTATTTCTGGGCCTTCAGCTTGAATCAATTGACAAACTTGTCTGTTTCTATGCCAATACAGTATAGTTTTAATTACTATTGTTCTTTAGTACAGCTTGAAATCAGGTATGGTGATAACTATTAAAATTTTTTTATTGTACGGTGTCATTTTTAGCTAGTCTGAATTTTTTGTTTTTCCATATAAAGTTGATAATTAACGTTTCAAGAGCTGCAAGAAAATTTGTTGGAAATTTGATGGGAATTGCATAGAATCTGTAGGTTGTTTTGGTTATGATGGCCATTTTTACTATGTAAATCCTGCCAATCCATGAATATGGGAGATCTTTCCATCTTCTGATATTTTTTTTTTCAATTTATTTCTTCAGGTACTTGAAGTTCTTTTCATATAGGTCTTTCACTTGCTTGGTTAAATTTACAAGATATTTTATATTATTTGTGGCTATTGTGAAAGAAATTGTTTTCCTAATTTTTGTCTCAGCACATTTATCATTTGTATAAAGAAATATACTGATTATTTTTGGTGTGTGAAAACGTTTTATCCAGCCACTTTGCTGAAGGAGTTTATTAGCTGTAGGAGTTCTCTGGAAGACCTTTGGGGGTCACCCATGTATATTATTGTATCATCTGCAAATAGTGATTCTTTGACTTACTCTTTCGCAATTTTTTACCCTCTTGATCTCTTTTAGTTGTGTTATTGCTTTAGCTAGTGCGTCAAGTAGTATGTTGAATAGTTAAGGAGATGTAGGGTGTTGGGTGTCTGCTCCTCCACAGGGCTCAGCTGCTGGGGAGGTGGGATGCCGAAGTTTTGACCACACTTACCTGGGTACATGTTGGGTGGATGGAAGCCCTGGGACACTGATCCAGGGGTGGGAAAGTGCAATCTGAGGCTCAGGACAGCCAGAGCTGATTTGAGGGTCCCAGGGCCTGCAATGAGGCTGGAGCCATTTGGTTCTCAGGCTCTTGGACACCAGGTACTGCTGGAGCCACAGAAGAGCTGAGAACAAAGTGGGAGCCCACAGGCTAGATCTAGCCCAGAGCTGAGGCAGAAAGGGGAGAGCTCTAGATGGTCTCATGGGAAAGTCTTGGCTTGCTGGCAGTTGGCTCGGGCTTGGCTTGCTGGCAACTGTTGCTGGGAGAACAGAGAAAAGAGGCCTCCTACAGGAGATTAGATGCAGACTCTATAGGTGAAGGCCTTCTCCATAGCTCCCCATAGTGGATCCCAATGAATAGAGGCAGTTCATGGTTTTAAGGCATTTATTGTCATGGTAAAAAGTGGATGAGTAAAATTATTCCCCACTTCTCATTGTGGGCCTGAGGTAAAAATACCTTTTGCAGGGAGGAGTGTCTGGGAATGGAAGCTTATTGGCTAAGCCTAGAGTCCTTTAGGTACCTCATTAAAATGGAGATCTTTTTTGAACCTACACATCCACAGGTCAAGTCCTCTACCTGTGGAGGGATTTGGGGGTTGTCCTTACTTGACTGATGACTGCAAATCTATGTGGGGCTATGGCTAGTGACAGGGGCCTGGTGCCTGGGAACAGGCAAATTGCCTACTGTCTGTTCAAGGTCTATGGGATTTCGAGCCTTAGCTCAACTGGGAACAAAGGTACTTTTCACGGTTTCACAGAGAGGGGAAAGTCTTGTTTTGTCCCTGATTTTACTGTAATTGATTTAAAATTCAATGTTGGCTGCTGGCTTGCTGTTTATTGAGTTTATTGTGTTTAGGTATGCAGCTAATATCCATGATCTCTCCAAGACTTTTAACATGAAATGGTGTTAGATTTTATGACATACTTTTTTCAGCATTGTATAAAATGATCACGTGTGTGTTTTTCCTTCCAGTTTGCTTATATCAAGGATTACTTTGATTGATTTTTGTATATTGAACCACCCCTGCATCCTTGGGATGAAGCCTACTTGATCATGGTGGATGATGTTTTTGATGTGTTCTTGTATTTTTTTAAATACTTTATTGATTATTTATGCACCAAGTTTCATAAAGGAAATTGGTCTGAAATTCTCTTTCTTTGTTAAATCTTTGTTTGATTTAGGTATAAGGGTGCCTGTCACCTCATAGAATGAGTTTGAATCTGTTTCTATTTTATGGAATAGTTTGAGGAGTGTTGGTATTTGTTAGCATTCTGTTAAACTCCACCTCCACAGTTACCTTAGCAACAGCTAGGTATGCTCCTCCCCAAAGCTACCTGAGAACGGCCAGGTAGCCCTGCCCACTATTATAAGAGGGACTGTCTGGCCCCTCCTCTCTCTCTTGCCCTCCTCTCTTGCTCTCTTGCTCTCTTGCTCTCTTGCCCTCTTGCTCTCTTGCTCTCTTGCTCTCTTGCTCTCTTGCTCTCTTGCCCCTTGACCCGCTTCCCTGCAGGTTCCCTCCCCCCTCCACGTGGTCATGGCCTCCACCTTTCTCTGCTGTCCCTCTCCTCTCTTCCCTCTGCCCTAAATAAACTTCTCCTCCTGGAACCCTCTGCCGCCGCCGGTTTTTCTTTTTTTTTAAACAACAGTATTAGCTCTTCTTTGAAAGTCTGGTAGAATTCTGTGCCAAAACTGGACCTGGGCATTTCTTTTCTTTCCTTCTTTTTGAAAAA
>JAJTUV010004139.1:0-26361 GCA_021653895.1 Mastomys natalensis | reverse complement strand
TTGAAAAAATTGTTTGGAAAATCATCCGCCAAAAAAAAAAGGGAGGTAAAAGCCTCTGCGTGTAAAAAAGTTTAAAACAAACTTCTGTTTGTTTCGTCCGGTGGAGCTTACAGAAAGAAGAAGAAAAAAAACTTAGAGAGAAAGCCAATAAACAACTTTGTGAATATGAGGTTTTAAAAGCAATAAAAAAAAGAGATCCCTTAAACCCCACTTTCAAAAAATAAAAAAAACCTTCCCCTTTTTGACTCCAATTACGTTTTCAGACAGATTTTTTTTCCCAAAAACGTTAAAGATTTGGCTTACAAACATGAAAAAATAAAAATTAATAAATAGATATTGACTTTTAAAAGAAATGAAATATCAAGACTTTTGGGGAAATTAGACAGCATTTTTTGAAAAATGCCAGCTTTCTTTGTAAACAAAAACCACAGTCCTCCTCTGTACCCACAGCCTTTCGGTTACAACTGTCACACCCTTTCTCTTCTACTACAATTCTCATTTTGTTTAAAAATCTGTCTCTGCTTCAAAAAAAAAGGTTTGGTAATTTCTACCAACAAATTGTTTCTGGTTTTTTGGTGCTTCCCCACCGGGGAGACCAATTTATGAAAAGGTGATATTTTTTTTCTGGTAAGACTGCTTATTCTTGTTGTATGATCTCAGGAGAATGACTTGACTTTCCACATATTATTTTCTTCAACTATAAAATTGATATGGTAACAATGAACGCAAATTATAGGGTTGTTTTAAGACTAAAATGAGCCATGTATCCAGAGCACTTAGAAAGAATACCTGGTGTATAATACGTGTTCATTATGTCCTAAGTTACCAAGTGTTCTGCCTGGAACAAAGCGCCAAATTTCCCTTGGTGTGATCTATGAGCTATCTATAGCTTCATGATTATATAGTTTCCTTATGAAATCATTTTACCATTTGAGGTCCAACTTTTGATTGTTTTCTTGTTCACATAAAAATACTTGCTAGGAAACAGGTGCGAACAATAGAGAAAACACTTGTCAGAAACACCAATTTAGTTTTGTAAAACGATGGGTCCAGGAAGCAGTTTATGTAGAATCATATTCAAAATGAATATTATTCCATATCATTATTATTGTCAATGTAGATGGGCAAATGTAATTAAGATAAATTTTCTTTCTTCTTTTCTGACACGTCAGACTTTATAATTGAGACTTGGCAGATATTTCCTATTCTATATTACAGTTACAATGAGATATTTGTGTTTGGTACAATTGGAGAGGAACTGGAAACTTGACCTAATTCCAATTCTCCTTGCACACAACTCATCTTCAGTTTTTTCCAAATTTGTATGTAACAAGTTGTAAATGAGGTTGTTCATGTATGTTAATAAGTGAAATGTCCTTCCTCCAAAAAGTCTCTTTTAGCTGATACACTGCTATGTATCTATTTAAACAAAATTATTTTAACTCAACTCAGTGTTATTGGGGTTAAAAAGTAAAGAAGAGTAAATGAAATATGGTGATTTTCATTGGAATTATTGTACCAGGACAGCAAGGAAAGAAAATCATCTTTATGCTCTTAGCTGTTTGGGAGGAATCTGTTGCATATATGCAAACATTTTGTCCTCTTCTTTCTCTGACATATGCAGAGAAGCAAAATTTTTGGCAGAATCATTGAAAATTACAGAAAAGATTTAACAAAATTTAAAAATATGAACTCTCTGGCTTACATTAGGCTATAGAGACAAAAGGCAAGGTTTATGGTGGCTAATTACTTAAGAGAATAGACATAATATGTGAAAAAAGCAAACTTAAGATAAAAATTCTTTGTGAAGAGGAGGATTCCTATGTGTTTAGACATTTTGCTGATATATTTGACTACTTAAGGAAATACTATGTATTTTAGCCCTAAGCATAAGAACAGTTTAGCACTGGCAAATATACAGGAACAGAACTACAAGTGTCCACATATAGAATTCACATTGCTGTCTTGTACACAGATGTGCCTGCCTTCACACACACACACACCTACACCACACCACACACACACACCACACACACACACACACACACACACACACACTGAACTGTGAATCTTTTTATTTATCTTTTCCTCACTTCCTCTTCCTTCTCCTCTTTTCCATCCATGATTCCTTCCCTTGTCTTTCCCTGTTTCTTTCCATGTTTTCATGACTTCCTCTCTCTGTCCTTTGTTTTGCCTCCTTTCTTTTCTTATTCACCCTGTAAACCACACCTCTCATCAATGAGCCTTCCCTCCAGTAAGCCCAGGCATCAGCTTTATAAGTTTCACACCACTACTGCCCTTTGTGGCTTTGGATCCACCTCATATGCCTCAACATAGCCCTTGATGGCTTTCATCAATTGAAGTGATTTTTCCAGATGAAACTTATAATAAGATAAAGTCCTTCCTTTTACAGACACAATTTAAATAATTATTTCCTAAAAATTTGTCCATACAGTGTGAAAATCCATCATTTTAGTCTTGCCTTTAAGACATTTGTGTGTCAGCAGTTATCCTGTCTTTCAGAAATATTTAGATATGCTGACTTCCTCTTGTGAAGTCTTAGATAAACATGATTATATTAGATTTTATTATGTTATAGTTACTATATTCCAATATGAAATGAAACAACTTCTGGTTTTTTTTCAAAACTATATTAATATAAGAAAATCATCTGGGAATTATATGCTTTCAATCAAAGTTATTTCTCTACAATTTAATACAACACTTGGAAAAATCTCAGAAATATATTTTGGGGGAAGAGTCGTGTATCTTATAGACTTATTTTCTGATATTTTAAGTTTTGTAACAAGTACCATGCGCCAATTCATCTCCAAAGTCAATGGGCTTCTTTTAATGGTCTTCTTTATTATATAAGGATTTCAATGTTACTCTTCTTTGTAAGAAGAGTAACATCAAAGCCCAAGCAAGGATAAAGATGTCTCTTATTGAAGTTGACATGAGTGTCCTTTATATTCCTCTTTGCACTGCTTTTTATTTTAAGCTCCTCATTACCATTTTAAATTAGCAGCAGAGATTTTAACTTACTCAATATAATGTTTTAATGAAAACTAAAGCACTAATGCAGAATAGTGCCATATACCCAGCTGCTCTAAATCAGACCACTAGTTCTTTTTTCTTTTTTTTTTTTTTTTTTTTTTTTGGTTGTTGTTCATGTTGTTCAAAGGTGGTTTCAGGTAATTCAAATGTCTCTATGAAATAATGTCTCCAAAATACTCAAGAATTGGGGAAAATTAAAGGAGATTGAGCATTAATGTCTGATGCTGTGAACAGTTCAATGAACTGCAGTCCTTCAAAACTTGGGGCACCTAAGAGAGAAGCATAAGAAAGCAAGAGCACTATGCTGAAATAATTTTGCATTCACTGTTTTTATTCATTTGTTTCAGCATTTGATATTTTTAAAAGTCAGTATCACTTATATAAAAAGTCAGAAATTATTTGTAGTTTCTAATAGCCCTTAAGTTGTTTCATGCTTGTCGCATTTGGAATTCACAATGATTGTTGGGTGTGCACTCTAGAGAACTGAGAGTCTATAGGTCCCAAACCATTCCAGCACCACTACCACATCCTATTAAATGGCCTTACTGTCAGACAGTCAGGATAATGACTATAGGGATATAATAGGAGATAATGCAAATATTATTGCTAGACAGCTGTGAAGTTTGCTTAAGCACAAACAAGTGGTACTAAATCACATTGGTTATGATTCTTTCTCAGGGTAAATGCTTTTACTGTGCCATTTAATCATGCCAAATCTGCAAGGAGACAATTCTGATAGTGTCTGCTGCAAGAGTGATAATGTTTGCATTATATTATATGTATATTAATGTTATATATATATATGGCAATAAATTTTTCTTTTGAGAGGATCTGCCTTGTAAAGATAAACAAAAAGGAGTTTTGGGGTTTTTGTTAATCAGGGTTAAGTTTAGCCTGCAAACTCAATTTCTTCTTAATTAGTTACCTTAGTTCAAATACACACATGAAAAAATATCAGGTTTTATATTTGTGAACAAAGTTATAGAAATTTGTGTTTTGCTAACAAGAAAAGATATTAGTGCCTACTACTTTTCTTGGGTGTTTTATAAGACAGAAAAGCAAGCAATCATAAAACAATTACAAGTATTGTAGCATCTGTGTTGTCTATAAAGATAAATAAGATGGTGACTATCACATATTGAAATAGGTTTGCATTATAAATTAGAGAACTTTAGTATGATTTGTTTATTCAGTGTAATTATTTTGAGGTGAGCATTTAATTTATGAATATACAAATGGGAATATGTCAACGTTTTCAATGTTAAAACTTGTGAACCAAAACAAATAACATGGATTAATAAGAAATTCATTCCAGTAAACTAATACATATGTGTAATGCTTGGTATACCTTGGAGTTTAATTGTTAGAAGACTTTTATTAAGCATACATTTATGAAATATACAATTCAATGACTTACATTGTTTTACATTAAACTGGTGATGCTTTATATTCATGAAGCATGACTCATTGTCCCAGAGATTAGCTATTGTTTTTGAGATTTCCGGAAGACCATTAGTGCAACCTTCCTGCAATCCGTAAATGTCATTTCTTCTCTTTGTTTCTCATTTCTCTCCTGCTCTCATCCTATCTCTCTTTTCCTTTTCTACTCCCTGTGCACAAACCTGATGGATGCCTCTCATTCTGCAAAGAAACTACCTTTGTTGATCAATAGCAGTATGTAAGTCCACGTCTATCTTCTAAAACTTCTGAACATTTAAACTAAAATTCAGAAACTGCAGAACCTAGATTGCAGTACAAATTGGTATGACCAACCATACCCAGCAACCATCGATCTTCATTCTGGCTGCCACCCTGTAAACTGAAACCTTTTGTAGCAAGAGGTAACTAAAATTCCAAAGTTGACTTGCAATAAAGGGAAGCAACAACTTTAAGATTGGACTGAAATATCTGACAGCTCTCTGAAACAAAACAAAAACAAAATGTACCCAGGTTTCAGTTACGCTCTATTTGGTTTCTTTTCTTGTTAAATGAGTACTGGCATATAACTCATTAGACACCTTGTGGGCAGCCTCACAAAGCTGTGGGCAGTTCAATTTCAAGTGAGTGGGAGGTGTATAATTCAGGGTTTATGCTTCTCGATAAATCAGGCTTTGGCATATGAGATTTTTGCCATACACTTCAAATAATCTTATTTCCCTAGCTGCTGGCTCAAATTTGAATTTAAACAGGAATATAAACAATACATGGGGAAAGAAGTTTTTCAATAACAATTTCCATTAATAAGAAACCTTGTTGGAGGCAATAAAGTAGCTGAGTGAACTTGTTTCTTTATTTCTTCTGTTTGGATGTGCAGAAGAAAACTGTATCCTTGTCTGGGGTTGAGGCCAGAAGTCATTTGTTCAGTCTACTCCTGGTTGATCCTGCTATGTTGTATTTACTCTTGGAGATGTGTATATATGTTAGCAGGAGAGTATTTTCTTTTTTTTTTTTTAAGAAAAGACTTTAGTGATTCTGTTGCTTGCTGTCCACTCATTTCTGCCCAGGCTTAGCCTTTCTTTGCTTAAACTGCCCAAACTGCCCAAACTTAGAGCAAGATGGCCTAACAGCCCCTGAGTAAGTTGACCTAAGCCTGTTAAATGGGCAGAAAGAAGGTCGAGGGTGTGGATTTTGCTTTCTTCATTGAAATATATGCCCAAGGCAAAAACAAAACAAAACAAAAAACAAGCAAATAGCAAAAACTTAGAATGCCATTAAAAAATCACTACTTCTTCAAAGACAGTTATGCTACAGAGTTTCCACAGTTATTAAGAAGAGTCTCAGGAACCACAATGGCAAGCAAACAACTGAAGAAAACATACTGTTACTTGCCATCCACATTGCTACAGAATTTTCACATTTCCCTTAGTGCTAATACTGATGTAATATACTAAAGTCTCATGCACAGTTTTTGAAGTTTCTGAGAGAAAATTTGCAAAGAGGATTTGCAGTATTCCATTCCCTATCTGAAGCCCTCAACCCATTATGTGATATGTGACTTCTCTAAGATGATGTACTTTTGCTCTCCTCTGAAATCTCATGGCTTGCTTTAATCAGAAAGGATAGAAGCCGGCATCGTTCTGCCAAATAAAATCAGAGCTCTCTGTCTGCATACAGCATCCTGAAAGACAGTCCTGTCTCTTGCCTGTGGCTCTGGTCTAGAACTATTTGTCAATCTCACAGTATAGTAGCCTTTTTTTTTTTTTTTTTTTAGGGGTGGAGCTTATTGTTTAATTTAGACTAATTCTTCTGGCTGGAGAAGTATACTGGTTTTACATGTTTCTATTACTTTTTCTGCGTTTTTTGCCATATGCAACTTCCTTTAGAATACATATTTTATCCAAACTCTTCAGAAGTATGCTTAACCAAGCTATGGTAGGGCAGATAACAAGAAAGAAGCAAAATATAATAGAAACAAAAACACACAAATCAAGAGAAACAGTTTTGAATATAGAAAAATTAATATTTCAATGTGAAAAATCCATGATTATTTTAACATTAAGGTTGTAAAAAGACAGGATCAATATAAATCCTTATAATGAAGATTTAGGGTAAAGTACCTAAATTCAATTTCTTGATTTTGCCATTTCTTATTTGTGGAAGTCTCGAAAGTTTTTCTTAACATCTTCTAATCTCTATTTTGCTTTATATAATGTCTCCACTATTCTCGTTGGGCCACTGAGGCCTAGAAGAGTTTGTGGCACTTTGTTGACTCTTTTCTGATGAAACAGACTCCTCGTGTGCGTTTCTACTGAAGAGATCAATTGCCTATGGAAATATTTCAGAATATCAAATGCAGAGGGAGGAGCCAGTGAATTGCTAATTTTGGTGTAGAATGAATTGCTTAGGTCTGAAGCAAGAGCAAGCTTCTATCCTACACTCAGAGCAGTTTCCTCTCTCTATCTCTTTCATGTGGTACTGTGAGCAGTACCAAAGCTCCGTTTGCACCCTAAGTATAAGGATGGGACCTTCTCCATATCCTTATTCCAAATCCTTAGGGACTTCAAGTGCTCTAAATATTTATACTGAAAGGAAAAATAAACACTACTCCCCACAAAGTATTCACAGTGGTGAAAGGAAATATGAGCACTCATAGTTGTACCATCTTTCCATTGCTGCTGCAACACCTAAATGTTACCATCAGTGAGTCTTAAGCTGGCCATTCTGTCTGATTAAATAAGAAACACTTAAACAGAAGGAAATCATAATGCCAGTGAGTTTCCTTATCATGGTTATTTTCCTATGACATGAATTCCTTAATCAGAAGATGATGCAACAGTAAATAAAGCACTTGGTAATTCTACAGCTGGCTATTTTGTCTTTGTTTTTGTTGGTTTTCCAGAATTTTTTAAATGTAAGCTAGGAAAATACTTATCTACAGCTTCTGTTTTAAAAAGAAGAAAATATTTTGCTTTCTGCAAAGAAAACTGTCCAATGTAATCAACCAGTAACGGGAGAGCTGTCAGATCCCAGTGAGAATGAATGCTATGTCAGGAACACTATGCCATTGGTAGTATGGGCCATTATCATGACCATAGATATATCTTCTTTATATATATATATATCTTCTTTCCTTACAGTTTTTATTCATGACTTCTGAATTAAAATATAGGATTAGATAGAGAAAAAGTGTGACTAATACTCACAGTGGAACTCCACGACATTATTAAACTATTTCTTTGTTTACTGAGGTTCACATGGAATAAAAACATTGAATTTCTTTTGTGTTTTAAAAGGTCTGCTAATATATATTATTATATTCAATTTCTTTTCTCACCAATCTTCCAATTATGCTTTTGGGAGTCACCAAACATCCACTGGATACAACTCATGAAACAGTAGAGTTGTATGTTCAGCATTCAGTCATCTTCTTTTCCTTTGAGGTGAATAGCCAGATGTGATGGTATTTTGAACACTGAGAGGAAGAAAACCCCAGAATTGAATTGATTTGCCACAACTTTTCACTTTCATATGCACCTTCATATTACACAAAGCAATCTATAAAGAGCGTGTTTTCTCTGTCAGTGCCAACTGATTCAAGGTACTTTCCATGAAGCTAGAGATGAGAAAGAGAAAGTAGTATGTCATGAAGAACTCTCATGTTTGAGCTACATCATTGTAGCTCACTTTGTGTCTTTAGACTTTCCTTAAAGGTTATCTAACCAAGCATAAGCTTCATTATGATATGCATTCCAGCTCAGGTCCCACAGTCATTAAGGGGATAAATCATGCATCTATGTTTTGTGTCTCTTGAGATTCAGTATTAGGCTAAATTGTGTTGTACAAAAGGAGATATGTTACCAGCAGATGACAGCTGAACCCTAAGAGCCTTCACAGAAAAACATTGAAATACTTCCCAACATTATACATAGCCTTAGCAACATGGACTTTAATTCAGTGTTGTGGGTTTGTCAGAGGTCTATGAATAGCATGCCTATCTTCTATTGATACACCATGTGTCCTCTGCTATGCTGGATTATATGACCCAAGTGACAGAGTAGTATGAACAAAGCACGGACCTGATGCAACGCTTCTAACTGTTGCAGAACTTACTCAAAATAAATAGTGTTTTGAGCTCCTCTGGAAGTAGGTCAGAGTTATACACATATCCAGCTAAAGAACAGATTCCAAAATTCACAGAATTCCCTTAGGCATTGTATATTTCATAATTGGTGAATGAGGCAGATGTAACAAGTCACTGGAAATTTCACTAAGAAAGATAGCTTTGACTTGTTTTTTTTTTTTTTTAAAAAACAAAACAAAACAAAAAACTTGTTTACCATCCACAGACATACAAGTATTTTTGTATAACTTGAGTTTTATGATTTTTTTTCTCACTTAGTCTGGTCAGTGAAATGCCATCAACAAAATGGATCAGTGTGCTACATCGAAGTCCCTATGAACTGATCTATAAAAAGGTGAAGAATTGTTGAAGGTCTGCACATATGAAAGGCTATTAAAAGCCATATTCAGGGTAAAATAATCTAGTCTTGAATGCCAATAACTAATTATAAATAATTGATGCTACATTGTGCTATGAAATTTGGAATTCTCTTCCAGGAAACAGAAGCACTGGCAAAGACTCGAACCTCTTGTGGAGTGTTAGACTAAATTATTCTCAGAAATCTTTGACAAAGCACATTGAGAGGAAAGGGACATTTGCTCATATACCTATTAAGCCACAGGCCTTGGAATAATGTCCCTCTATTCTATAGTACAGACAGAAGGTTTGATATGATTGAATTTTAAATGAAAGACATCCTTCAAAAAGACAGACTACATAATGAAAAGCAGTTAGAGTTGAAAATAGGCTATAAAGATGAGGTGTTGGCTTCTGGAAATAGCATCTGGAACTGTTGATGCTTAGGATGTGTCCAAAGCTCTGCTCAGAGCTTGAAAAACAATTGTGACCAAGAGAAATCTATGGTAGAATTTCTATCTATGACAAAAAGAAACTTTATTTATAATTCTAATAATATTGATAATCATAGAGAAAAAATATTATAAAACACACACACACACACACCCACACACACCACAAACACAATACACACTTACTTGCAGGTACTTAGGAAAATTCAGGCTTTGTTCCAGGTGTGTAAAATTCCAATAAAAGATTGAAGCAAGGGATTGCACAATAAGAACTAGAACTTAAGAGTGATTGAAGCGGGAAGGGGCAATAATGAATTAGGTATAAGGAGGGAATACAGTATTAAATTAATTCATAATAGCTTATCCCTGTACTCTTAGATTATTGCATCTTTCAATCCTCATTGTAAAGGCTTCTAGCAGTATATGGTGATTAACACAAACACCTATTACTGGTCACAGTTCAAAGAGTGAGACAATGGAATGTTTACCCTTAAATGGGACATTTACACTATATACCCTTTAATCATGGCCTAAGAATCATTGCAGAAGAGATGGACAGAAAGATTGTACATGTCAGAGGTGGTGGATGAATATAATAATTAGTTTTTACAGAACCAAGAAGGCAGC
Organism: Mastomys natalensis; assembly: GCA_021653895.1. Lineage (NCBI taxonomy): Eukaryota > Metazoa > Chordata > Mammalia > Rodentia > Muridae > Mastomys > Mastomys natalensis. The sequence continues at coordinate 16,308 of JAJTUV010004139.1, read as the reverse complement.
TACACCAGACACTTACAGTGGAGGTCACTATTCATACAGAAGGAAACAGACTCTCACACAATACCTGATTTTAAACAAAAGTCCCCACTTCAAAACTATGATTAATGACATTATGTGGTTTGTAGGGTACATAGTTTATTATGGTACCTTTATAAAGAGTATTGAACAGATTGTTAGAAGTGTGATCGTGTGTTATCTTTTAAGAGATATATATCATAAATAACATTAAGTAAAGAAACATTTCCAATACCTTAAGAATTCACTTCACCTAATAAATAAATTGATAATTGAAGTAAAGTAATTATTGAAAAGATATAATAATATGATAATATATCAGTACAAATTTATTGTATAGTTTATTAAAAACATGGACATTTTAGGTAGGTCCTTGTGGAAGGATATATTCTCTTTCAGTCTAATTTATCTTTGAAAATTATTGCCAGTGATTTTCACAGAAAATGCATAATGGATCAGTGTTTGCCTTTTCATTTCACTTTGGTCAAGAATTTCAGGTCAGTTTAATAGCCACAATATTTTTCTAAGCAAAGATAAAAGTTGAATTGAGTGCAGTTGATCACCTGGTGGCAACCACAGATAAATTGGACTTCATGGAGAGTGTGGTGACAGTAGAATGGAATCATGCTCTATTGCGAACAGGACAGAAGATGGAGTTCTTTGCTGAGGTCAAGATTGAGAGAGAATACAGAAGTAGCATCCTGCCCTATGGTGCTGTATCACATACAAGAGAGCTTGCTGTAGGATAGACTTGCTGCTCACAACAGGATGAAACAAAGTAGGGGCCCCTGGAATAGCCAAAGAGAATAATATTGCCAACACTAAAGTGGATGAAAACAGACAAGTGAAGCTTACTTCATGCACCTTCTTTGCCCTTGAAGATTGCTGTTTCAATTTGACATCTCACTTCTGAATTCTCTCACTACTCCCAAGCCTCCTCTCATGTCTACTCTTGATATTTCTCTAAATTTATAAGAACCATGTCTTCTTTGATGTTGCTCTTGTAGTAGCTAGTTTTATGGCTAATATATCAATTGTACTTTATAAGTGATGGTTGCCTGCTAACTTAGTACAATATTTTATAGGACACACTGAAGATATTGTTATGGAAAAATTATTTTGATAGCAATAAAAGCTGGCAGTAAATGGTGTGCTGACAAAGAGAGTACCATTATGATTATAGGAAATTTATGAATTTATGAATTACAGTGCTATGAAGGCAGCATGTGGAACGTTAGTCCATCTTCCACACACTTATTAAAAGTAGTCAACATACTTACTTTGAATGAGTAGGAATAATCACAAGAATTAAGAAGAACATGAAGATAATTTTTATTGAATATTGCACTTCTGTGATTTTGACTAAGATGCCTAATCATTCAATTCAGAAATCTATAATACACAATGTTCTGGGATTCACTGATGTATTTAATAAAATGAAATTTTTATTCCAAACAATGGTCTGTATTATGATGACAACTGTGAAAATCCAGGGTTAAGAGATAAAAAATGTAAAGAATGTCTGGAGGCAAGACTGGAAGATTCTTTCTCATTTCCTCTCAAATTCTGTTTCTCCTAGGCAAGTGTGTTTTGTTTGAAGATACTAGATACTCTCACATTTTAATCATTTTAAAGATATAATTTTCATTTTGAGTCATCAACTTGAATTTTTCTTTTTTATTTGATATGGTGTAGATTTTCTGTCTCTAGATTTATGATGTACCACCTGTGAGAATGATTTTTCAATATTTTAATCTTATGAAGTGATGTTTCAAAAAATATGATATAGTACCATGGTTGTTTAATGGTTTGAATGAGAAATGTCCCCGATAGGCTCTAAATACTTGGTCCCTGAATGGTAGCACTGTTTTTGGAGAGTTAGGCAGTATGTTCTTGCTGAGGCAGTATGTCACTGGAGACAGGTTTTAGAGTCTAAAGCCATGTTTCACTTCCATTACCTCTCTCTGCTTCCTGCTTTAGCTTCCACGTTGATGCCTGCTGTCACTCTCCACTATGATTCACTCTTATTCCTCTGGAATAATTACATATGCCAAACTTAACCCTTTTTTCCATCAGTTGTTTTTCAAGAGATGTTTCATCATAGCAATAGTAAACTAATCTCAAAATAAATAAAGAAAAATATCAACTGCAGCAATGATAAAGTGAAGTAGACAAATCCCACCCCTTCATTTTTCTCCAGATAACTTCATTCAGTAGTCAAGTCCCTGTAAGTGAACACGACCAACACAAACCACCTTAATCAGTATCAGTTCAGGATAAATATCAAGCAAATTAGGTTTTATATATGAAGATTATGCCCGTTCAGTCCTTTCTGCAATTCTTGTCAATATTTTCAAGAGACCTCAGTGTATTATTTTCTTGGCCTTCAGTGCAGCCTTTAAATTTTGCCTGGCTTCGGTGGATCAAACAGATTACCTTTTATTTCTAAGAATGATGCTATGAAATTACTAACTTAATCTTGTCTTATGTCCCTTCACTGATATTTGCCATGGTGTTGGATTAGATAAACCTATTGCTTCTTGATTACCATTTCCATTTTTCCAAATTCTTTGTAAGAATCTAGTTATGTCCTTTCTTGACATATTCTTAAATCTCTACTTGCTTTTGCAGTTCTTGTGTGACAGATTTTTTCTGGGAGATGTAACAATAATGCACAGTCTCCAGGTAGGGAGCTCATGACATACGAAAGTATGGCTAAAAAAAATGGTGTGATTAATTTTGGGAATAAGGCTGAAGGGTTACTTACAGGAGGAAAAAATGAATCAAAGACATTTGTATCTTCAAATCCACCCCAGCACGAGTGACACCTCAAAAACTCTGGGAACCTAGAGCACACTGCACACCACCCAGTAGGCAGCTCAATACACTGGAAAATGACCTTTCCAGGTGGCTCAGTTGATTTGACCCTCTTCCAGGCAGCTCAGATTGGCTTTACTTTTTCTAGACAGTCTGGCACTTCTCTGCTTCCTCCTGTCTGCTAAGTTTTCTCTTCTCTCCTGCCAGGATTGTTTCTGCTTCTTCCAGAAAATAGGCTTGGCTCAGGACCTTCTTTATAGCCTTGCTTCTCTGACAGTGACTCTTGGTAGTCGTTACAGTTTATGCATGAGGAAGAAAGAATATAGTGGATCTGGTCAGTTTCAGGTACTTCCTGAAGCTTTTTTGTTTTAAAGAGCTGTCTTGCAAGATGGAATGTTTCAATCTCTGGAAACTGCTCTACAACAATAATCTTGGTGAGTTAAGCATTACACCATGGATGTACTTAGGTTACTTGATTTTGCTGTAGATATATCATATCCAAAACTAAGCTTAATTCTTTTATCGGTTATGTATAATCAATCTACTAAGGAAAAAACACATAATGCTTTTTAACCAATTTGTCTAAAGCCTTGGCCTTTAGAAATGTCATTGTTTACATATACCATAACACATGGAGGATCCTTTCCTTTTAAAAATGTTGCTTTTCAAAATTGAGGTTTTCCCAAATCATGTAGTCTATGACTCGGCTAGGAAAATCTATCTCAATGCTGTTCACAAGAAACCTAATCTTTGATGTCTGGTCTTGGCTCCTACCTGGGTTGTGGGCTAAGCTCTCAAGCTTTTAATATTTTTCTGTTGGACTTTCTGGCTCCCTTCAGACTTTTCATACATTATGTTCAAGTTTAAACAAAGGCTGAATACTAAAGTAATTATTTTAGCAGTCATGAATTTGATTGAGATTTGAGGTAATATCCATGGTATCAGCATGGATGTCTGAATCCAACAAATGTGAAATTTTAGATGGTTCTGAAATGAACAAAAAATAAAAAAATAAAAAATAAATAAAACACAAAACAGAAGAAAAAATAAAATAAAACATCTGGAGAAAATAATGAATACAATGAAAAATCATAAGCAAGCAAGATATAAGAAAAAAGTCTCAATTTTAAACTTCAGTGGGTTTTCTGATCCAATAAAAATGCCTAAATTGAAATTAGCAATGAAAGAAGTCTTTAATTTAGACCATGAAATGCAGAAAATGTACAAAGAAGGCTGAAAATCTAGGGCAAATTTTTTCTCAGTTGCTCATCCAAAGTGAATGGAAAAACTCCATTGCTAAAGATGTAACATACTTGGATATGAGACTTAAAGTGATCAAACTGATGCTGAGATGGAAACATTCGCTTTGCTGTCTATCATTCAGAGTGCTAAAAGGAGCTATGCAAGGTGCATTGGCACAAATGCAATCAATCGTCCTACACAGCTATGCCTCTGCATGGTATAATATCAACATGCACTGTAAGCTCTGCCACTTGTTAAATAGTGATGCAGATGTTTAGTGTATAACCAACAACTTCTTAATGAGATTTGAGACCTGATCCATTATAAGTATACATGGCTAGTATTGTAAATCTGCTGGAAAGCTGTTATCTAGGGAATTCACAGACCCTAGAAGGACATGTGTTTCTGATGTGTTTCTAAATGAGTATATAGTTTAATCACATTCTAAATAATTATGTTTCTTCTCATTGATTAGTGTCACTCTCATCGTGGTCAGAGAGGCTTTTATTTTTATTTATTTATTTTTTTTGCAGTGGCAGTAACTGAGAATAAATGAATATTAAATTCTCACCTCTAAAGGGGACATCTATCTATGTTACTTTCTCAAAGGCTCAGAGGACATTACAAAAGGAGGGATGACACAAGGATCGCAAGACTTGGAAAAAGGAGAGGAATATTATATCACACTAATTTTAACTATGATTTAGCCATAACAGCCACAAGTACAGATCAGTTCTGCCTACCTGCCTGACACATTCTGTATACAATAAAAATGACTTGAAAGCAGCAAGGACTAGATTGGGGAAGAGGTCAACAGGTATTTAAAACAGTAGAAAATAGTCATTGGAGAGAAGAGTAAATGTATCACAATATACTTCATAATTTGACATTGTCAAGAAGAAAGGAGGAAGAAAGAAAAGAGAAAAAAAAGAAAAAGCTAAAAATAATCTAGGGAATAAAAGCCAGAACATTACAGTCTCAGTTTATAGCAAAACACCTAATTTACTTTTAAAACTTGTTGAATTGTTATTTTATAAATCAGCAAATCATACAAAGTGTCATTTTAGTGCATTAAAGATGCATTTTAATACATGTATATACATCAGTTTGAACATGCCCATATCCTCAAACATTTATCTTTATGGTGAAATTTTTTGAAGCTTTCCTTTTAGCTATTTGAAAGGAATAATGTATTGTTTTGCATTAGCAGCCCACAGAGCAATAACACACTGGAATTTCTGGCCTTTGCTCCTCTTACTAGGATGTGTATATTAATTCTCACTGAAAACCCTTCCCAGGACATCCCCCATATTATTGTCCTCAGCTTCTGGTAACCAATAATACCACTCTCCACTTCTGGGGAAACATCGTTTCCTTTATTCCACATGTAAGTGATTGTCATAGCTGTTTGTTTTCATTCATTATCATCCCGCTGTCTTAATGGAGAGGATTTCATTTCACTGCCTATGTGTACGACATTATCTTCATCCATTTATCAACCCATGTATGTACCTTTAGATGTTTCTGTTTCTTAGCTATTGTGTATATGATACCATATGTATGGAATTTCAGATGTTTCTTGCAAATACTGATTTTTATTTCTAAACAAGTGCTATGATTACTAGATCACATAGTCATATGGTTGTTGATTGCTGGTTCAGATAGTTCCTTGTAGCATATGGTAGGTTTTTTTTTTTTTAATTCACTCATTAACTGCCTATTCTTCAGTTTTTAAATAACTTTTATTAATTCCAAATATTTTGATGGCATCATAGAAATCTACATGCAAGATCATGTTATCTGCAAATAGTGGCATTATGAATTTTGTTTCATTTTATATGTCTTTAGTCTGATTGTCATGGCTAAGGGTTCTAGATATTTGATGAATTAAGTTAATAAGAGTGAACAGCCATTTATTTTTTTCTCTTTTAGGGAAAGAGCTTTTAGCTTTTCCATCAGACATGCGGTTATCTATCATTTAATCAGAAATAGCTTTTGTTTTGTTGGAATGCATTTCTGTACACTTTATCTTCTTCATTGCTTTCTGTTCATAATAGTATATTGAATTTAATCAAATTTCTGTAATACATATTTTAAAAATTAACAGATAGATTTTTTTCCTTTGTTATTTTGATAGGGAGTATCTTGTTTACTGACTTGCATATTTAACCATTATTTTATTCCTGTGATGAATCCCAATGAAGGATCTACTAATGTAATATTGAATTCCATTTGCAAGTATTTTATTTGAGCAATTTTTTATATGCTCACCATGTTTTTTTCTCAGGTTGTTGATGTTGAATTTTGGTATCAGGGTTATGCTATCATACACTTTCATTAGAAAGTGAAGATTCCCTCCCTCTACATTTTGGTAACTTGAAAATAATTGGTACTACTTCTGTAATTGTACCCTTGAATCACGTAGTGAAGTGATCTAGTGCCAGGTTTTTACTTTACGATGGAACATTTATTACTGCACATATAACTTTTCTTGTTATTCACCATTCTATATCACTATCTTTTTATGTTTCAGTCTTAATGTGCTTTATGTGCCCAAGAAGGATGCATTTATTTCAACAGAAAATTCTGGCATATATTTCATTTATAATACTCCTTCAAGTTTCTGTTGGCATTGACAATGCCTCCCTAGATATCTTTGATTTTATTTTAGTCTGCTCTATTTTTGATTAATCTAAGTGAAATTTGTTGATTTGGTTTGTATTTTCAAGAGGATAGCTATTAATTTTGTTGCAAAACTCATTGCACATTTTATTTTTATGTTCATTAATTTATTTTCTTACCTTTTTATTTCATTTCTTTTACTTTATTTCTGTGGAATATATAGTTATATATATATATGTATTTAATTACCATTATTATAATTAATATATATATATAATTACATTCATAATTTAATAAAAATAGAGATATCTTCAAAAAACCACATGGCTACAATTTAGTTTGTATTTGTTAATTGCAAAATTCAATATAGTTTTGCCGGTTTGACCAACTGAAGAATGCTCATATAGCATGTATTGGTGAGAATTTTAAAATACTTATGTTCTGTAATACTGAACTTGCTAAGTCTTTGTGTGGGGTTGCTGTTGTAAGTGGCAACCTTTGTGTCAGTCTTTGAATAGTTATTTTATGTTTTATTGAAAATATATTAATTCCTCATACAATATATCCCAACCACAGTTTTTCTTTCTTCCACTCCTTTCAGCTACCTTCCTTCTGCCTCAATTCTACTTCCCATTCCTTTTCCTTCAGAAAAGAACAGGCATCCAAGAGATAACAACCAAACATGACAAAATGATGTACAATAAGACAAGGCAATGACCCTCAAATTGAGGTTGAATGTGGCAACCCAATGGGAGAAAAAGAGTCCTAAGTACAGCTAAAAGTCATAGACACACCTGCTCCCACTGTTAGGAGTTCTACAAAAACACCAAGCCAACAGACACAACATAAATCAGAGGACTTTGTGCAGACCCATGAATGTCTAATACTCATCACTTCAGTCTCTGTGTGTCTATGTGTACCCTGCATAGTTGATTTGGTTGGTCATGTTCTCCCAGTGTTTTCTATCCTCTCTGATTCCTAAAGTTTTTTCCTCCCCGTCTATTCTGGTTTCCGTGAAGGACCTGATGGAGACTTCCAATTTAGACTCTATCCCCAAATTGCTTGGATGTGGGTGTCTGCACCCGTTCTCCCATCTGCTGCTGGAGGACTTCATTAGAGTCATCCTCACAGATTTCATAGAAATTTACACTGCATTAGGTTTCCACACAGTCTCCCAAATTCCCCGAATTCCATCTATTTCTCCTGGCACTCTTCCTCTCCCAAACATGTTCCCCTTCCTCCCATCCCTACCTGCTCCCAGCATACACAAAATGTATTTCTGTTTCAAGGAAAATCTATATGTCATATACAAATACAGATAATAGTGTTAAGGGACTCAATATTAAGAAATTTCCAACTTCAGTTTCAAATCTAAATTCAAGGGAAAATTTTTGTTCCTATCCTGATATTACATGCAGCATTTTTATATTTAAAGAAAAGCATCTGTCAGTTTTATAATGAATATAGCTATTTTCTACCTTCTAGGATGATTTAAAATACGTTGAACCTTGCTGAATTAATGTCTATCATATAAGAAAAATTCTAAAGCCAGACTTACCAAAAATACATTTTGTGACAAACTAAAAACAATGCAAAAATTCAAGACATCAAGAAGTTTGTTCCCAATTATGAGGTAGTTTAATATCATTGATTGAAAAGATAGGAAAAGAAATGACTACGAAAACTGAAGTTTCATGATACTTAGAATAGTTACATATTCTATATTATATAATATAAATTATGGATTAAACTTGTCAGTTGTAGAACTGATAAAACAATTTGACATTATTTGAATATTTATGTTTCTAATAATAAAAACATTAATGTTGTGTATAGTTTCCTGGTATAGTTATCAGATTGAAAAATTTACAATACACAACATAAAGCATTTTATATAATAATATATGCATCTATGGAAAGAATTATACATGTACAGTAAACTTATATTTACAAAAAATAAAGAATGTTGCCCTTGGGGGACCTTCACATTTTTAAAAGCCTACTAAGGAAATAAAGTTTTAAAAATTACCTTTTCATTTTTTTGAATTTCCTAGATGCATATAATGTTTTTATCAAATTCATCAACACTCTTTTTTTCTCTAATTTTCTATTCTCCTCCACTCTCAATTTTCCTTGTTGACTAACATTCTCTGTTTTAAACCCATGTGCCCACCAAGTACTTCCAGGATGTGCATGGGTATGGGACCATTCAATGGAACCTGAGTGACCTGCTTGGAGCTGCATCCCTGAAGAAAACTGACTCCTCATTCTCCTGCTTTCCAGTCATCAGTAATTTTTAGGCAGCAGAGGACTTCTATAAGTTCACTCCCTACCTATGTTGCAGTTTCTGCAGGTTTGGCCTTGTGTATGCAGTTATACTCATTATCAATGATAGCCCTCTCATGTCTAGAAAATATTGTTTCACTAACTCTAGCTTTTATAATCTTCCATATTCTCTCTTATAATGATCTCTGAGCCTTGGGTGGAGCAGATGGGTATAGATGTCTCGCTTAGGGATCCCACTTCACAGTCTCATATACCTTACCAGTTATGGGTATTATTTAATTTTTAGCCCGAAAGTTGATTTTCTTTCATACAATATTTTCTGATTGTGGTTTCTCCCAACTCTTTCCAGATCTCCTGCTCCTGACTTTTCCACTCATTCAAATCCATACCTCCCTTTTAACTTTCATTACAAAATACAGGTGAGAAAAATAAAGAAGAAAAAATTAAAAAGATGGGACAAGAGAAATAGATTAAAATGAGCCTAAGAAAAACTTAAGAAACACATTCATTAACACAAAAATCTCATTAAAAAACACAAAATTGGAAACTATAAATATTTGTGACGTTGAAAGAAATGGTAAGACAAAGCATTATAATGCAAATAAACTTCCAAAGAATGACTTGATTCATTTTGTGTTGGGCATCTATTGCTGGACATCTACTGCCTGCTTTTAACTGTGACTTGTATACCCAATGAGACTCCATTAAAGAACACTAATGTTCCGTTTTGAGCAGTTTATACTTAAGCTATCTTCTTGGTTATGGATGGGTGCTTGTGTGCACTTCACCTCTCCATGTTTGAACTCCATCTGGATTAGGCCTGTGCTGGCCCTGTTCATGCTGCCATAGTGAGTTCATATGTACATCAGCCCAGTATCCTCTAGAATGTCTTGTTTCCATGGTGACATCCATCTCTATTAGTTCTTACAATCTTTCCCCTTCCCTTCTAAGTGGTTCCTGAGCCTTAAGGAAAGAGATTTGATTGAGTTGTCCCATAAAGGGCTCAGTTCCAAGGTCTCTCATTTGCTCCACATTGCCCATTTTTAGGTCTCTGACTTGTTTCCATGGAGGAAGCTTTTTAGTGTGGGTCTCTGTATTAATTTCCATCTGCTACAAAAAGAAGCTTCTCTAATAAAGACTGAGAGATGCCCTAATCTATGCATGTAAAGATTAGTACATAAAGAGAAATTTAATACTGTGTCCAATTTGGAGAACAATGGTAGTAGATTCTCAAAGGGTCTATACCTACACAGCATGAGTTCTTGTCCTAATTAATGGTAGAGAGTTTAAGCTCTATCTTGTGAGTTGTGCCTTAAATCACCTAAGAACATGGTTGGTTACCCCTATAGTATTTTGTCACTAGAACACCATGGGTCAGTTATCATCATAGCTTGATGAGTCCCCAGCTAGGATAACAGTTGATTACTTGATTCACCAGTGGCGTTCATGTCAATCAACAGTGCTGTGAAAATTATCCTGTAAGAATGAAGCTTTTAGTTCAGTGTCAGCTTGATTTCTCGATGTCCTGTTATTTAATATATCGTATCTTCAGATAAAAAAAGGAGAGAACAATGGAGCATGGATGGTGATTGGTGTGGAATATGGTAGGGTAGAAGAAAGGAAGGAGAAGGAGTAGGAATAACAAACACTTTAGACCTTGAGAAAACATATGGAAACCAATCACTGTAGATTTGTGTTAAAACATATATAATATACCATATAATAAGAGTGTAAATTGAGTTTTTAGTGAGGGCACTTTCTTTCCTAAACAAAATAGATTATAAGCAAAATGTCAGGTATTGGGTACTGTTGTGGAAGTAGTTACTAAATGGGTTCCTAGAACCTCAAAAAACACAAGCTGTTGCATTGCTTTTTTTTTTTTTTTTTTTTTTTGCATCCTCAGGAACTTGATGGTAAAAGACACCTAATTTCTCTTTGAGATTTTAATATAATGACATATTTTCCTTTTTATTTTCTCCCTCAAAGCCTCCCACATACCCCTCCATAATCTCTTTCAAAGCCACAGTTCTTATTGTTTTTACTTGTATATATACGTATGTGTATATACATATATAATTTAACTAACCAGCCCCATCTGTATAATGTTACTCTTATGTATGTTTTCAGTGCTAACCATTTAGTATTGAGTAACAAGTTAGTGTACTCTTCCTTTGAGAAGACTCTTTCTCCCACTGTCAGCATTCCTTAGGTCCATGTATTTCCTTGTACGGGCTTGAGGTCATCTACTTTCACATGTCTATTTGTGGAGCTATTGTTCACTCAGCTCATCCTCAACTATGTTCTCAATATTTATCCTTATACTCACAAGTTAACCTGAGTCCTTACCTTCTTCAAACAGACAACAGACAGAGAGCTTCATAGAAAACCACAAAAAGTCAAATGAAAAACTGTGGAACGGTTACAACAGAGACATTTGAAAAATACTCCCACACTTAAGGTTCAAGGAACATTGCAGAAGTAGGGTAGGGGGTTTTAAGAGCCGGGGAATCAGGAGTGTATGAGCATGAGAATGTAGCATCTAGTGATGCTAGAGGATACACACATAACTCTCTCACCACCATGACTGCCTACTAGTCACTTTTTCAAATCATGTCCTGTGGCAATAAATAAACACCAAAGAAAAGGCACACTGTAAACACAATGGATTTGCTTGCCTTGTCTTTTTGATGCATTTGAAGGAAGTCATTTCGGGAACTGTGGAGATAATGAGCACTGCAGGGAATGTCTGAAGGCTCAGGATTTTCCTCAGGATTTTTCTTTGCTTATTTGATAAATAAATGTAAGATACTGTGAGGGTATCCTATTTACCTAAAGTGCAGATGGAAAGGAATGAAATCACATAATTTAAAGAAACTTCATAGATTATGTGAGTCACACTTACCAAGGCATAAATTCCTCCTGTGAAATATAAATAATATCTCTTGAAACTTTTAAGGATATTATTCTTGGTTTTGCTATTAAGTCAGAGAAGAAACAGAATTCCTGTGCACAGGTAATGGCATTCCTTCAGGTCAAGCATGGAGCTACCTGATACTTTCATTTCTTATTGTTCTCATCGAGTTAGTATTTTGGGTCTTGCTTCTATTTTCATGTTTTATAGAAGCTAATTTTAAAGCAGTATATTTTGCTATTTTTTGTATATTAAAGCAATAACTTTTCTGTTAGGCTAAGGTTATATCAAAATAAAACTTAGTATATGTACACGTACCTACCTAAAAGACTAAGAATTCACATGAGACAGCAGAATGGCTATGAGATAAAAGTGCTTGCAGCGCTAAACCTGACAATTGAGTTTAATCCTAGGCTCCACAAGACAGAGCAGTACCTACTCTGTGGGGTTCCTCTGACATGCACAAAGCAAGCTGTATTATGCACACATACACAAGCACACACAATAAATTAACAAATGTAGCAAAATATATTTGAAGAAAAGAAATCAGTGAAAAATGATAGAAACTTAAGTAGTAACAGCAGTGTCTGGCTATTTGTTTAGAATATTTGATACCCTGATCCTGCATATTACTAAGCGAAAGGAGCCATTTTGGAAAAGACTACATACTTTATGAGTGTAATTTTGTGATATTAGAAAAGGTAAACTTGTGGACACATTTAAAAATGGTAGTTGGAAGGAGTATTGCAAGGAAGGATCTGGAAATCATGTTTCATTTAACACAGGTGTTTTTTTTTTTCTTTCCTTAGTAAAATTTAATCAATTTTTTGAGACTTTTATACAGTGGTCATTTTACATAAAGTAAAATTGTATCATTTCCCCACTCTTTCTACCAAACCCTCCCTCTTTTTCACCTTCAATGTCTCTCATTTGGTCCCTTGATCCCTCACATATTTGTGCCCTTTTTGTTTGTTATTACATACACATATACACATGCATAAATATATAAATACAACTTGCACAGATCCTTTAGTATTACTATATGCATATGATTCCATGCCTGATCTATTGGTACTTAATAACCAGTCTATGGGGAAGATCGATTTCTCCTGGTCTCTGTATATATTAGCTCTTTATAGTTCTTTGTCTAGTGGTTGGGCTCATGAGATTTCCTCTCTCCAGGTTTGTATGACTATTGGTGGTTTTCTTTTTCAGGTCTTGTTAAGACGTCATATTCTGGAGGTATAGGTAAAGCTTCCCTATCATTTCAAGGACATATACTCTTAAAACAGTTTCCCTTACAGACTTTCTGTCTCCTCTTCCACCATGCTCTGATCATTAGTGAAAAGTTGTATCATAGGTGTTGTCATTGTCACTGGCTACCCTACAATCGGTTGATTCCTACATTTTGGTCAGTTGTAGTTTCTGAAGTAGTCTTTATCTGTGGCAAAGTGAGTTTCTTTGATAAGAGGTGAAAGCTCCCCTCATCTGTGGGTATAAAGAAAACTATTTAGAATGCAGTTCGAAATTGTACTAGTTCAGTTATGAAGAGGTACCATTAGTTTCACCTCTAAGATCCATGATCTTACCATAGGAAGTTGTAGATTTTCAGAACCAATGATTATTATTTATATAATTGGTTTATTACTCATTTAATTATTATCTTTAGGGTGCAAATAAACCTAATTCCTTATGGCACTTCCTCAGAGCCAATACCAGTGTTGCTTTGATGTACTGATAAAGATACAGATATACTAGTGTTGTTACTTACTGGCCTAGACAAGGTACAGATTACTTGCCTAGTGTGGTGCAGCTTGTAAATCATGTTATCAAGGCTAAACAGAGGTGGTGATTCTAGAGAGTTCTTAGAGAAGAGGTGGAGATGATTTACCAGTCTGAATATGTGGATATGGCAGAGATAAGTACATTTCTGTTTCCTTATGAAGATAGAAAGTTTTTTAAACAAATGTAACTTAATAAAAGTACTCAAACACTTTTAGCAGCTCGGAGCCATGGCTTCCCCTGTCCCTCAGGTCTATTCAGTTTTTTAGTATGAATGCTGTAGTTTTCTCTTCAATCAGCTTATGGAAGTAAATAAAAAGACAGACAGGAGCTGTTAACAGCTCTTTCAAATCTGCTTTCCCCCATAGATTTTTAGATATCTCTATCCCACACTCCAAATCCACATTTAAATGCATTATTTATAGAAAGTAAGAAGTCTTAATATTTTTCTTTGGATGGCATCATTTTCCCTGATATTTTGAATTCCTTCAGGAAGCATTGTAAGAACACTAGTGTCACAGTACAGCAGCAAGAGGTTGATGTATTGAAACTTTAACTTTGCCAGAAGTTTAAAGATATTTAACATGGATAATCTCATATGATCTTTGTTTTTGACACCTTCATTATTATTGTGAGACAGTGAGGTCCATACCAACTCACACCACTATTACATACAACTCAAAGTCCATGTGCTCAGCTGATAAAGCACACTGCTTCATTGTAATTCTGTTCCTTCTTTTGTTCCTCTTATCTGCATTGCTGTGCTCTGTTCCTCTGGCCAGCACTGAAGCAGTTAACGCAGCATTATCAAGTCTCCTACCTATGAATGTGGGAGAAAAACCTTAGGAGAGAACCTGCATTAGTTTTATCGATCTGCTTTTGCAGAATTGAAAACAAAAAGCCATCTTGAAGCACATCAATAGAATTATAGTTTCCCCTCTGAGAATTTACTGCATTGGCGTTTGGATTTGTTCTCATCTAAAGAAGGAGCACACACACACACAAAAATTATTAGGTGCTAGAATAGGCTGGCTCTGATGAATTACTGACAGCTCCACATATCTTCCCAGTGGTTTGTTGATTTTCTCCACTCTCACTCGCATTACTCATTCTGTGTTTTAACAAATTATAGAGGCTTCTTTTGTTTATTTATTAATTTATTTTCTCAATCTTAGAAGCAATACAACATGAAAACTACATACAACTTATAAGTCATTAAGTCATGCTCTGAGATCTGTGCATATTTCAGAATAAAATCTTTCTTTCTCTTTTTCTCTTTCCTATTTTAAATTCATCTCAGTTCATAAAACTGTTGGCTATTGTTTATTACATATCCCAGCTATGCTGGCTGACACTGAAAACAAAATGGTAAAATATTACTGTTTTCAGGGAAGGCATTCTTAAATGTAAAATTACATCAACAAACAAAATATATAGCATATGAATGTATGTGTGTATAAATATATTTTACATATTCAAATAGACAGAATCACAAAATCATAACATCATCTTAAGCTACTATATAACAAATATCTGCAAAGTCAATTTTAGTTGTTCTTTTTCCCTGAGAGACAATTCCTGTAGAAGAGAGGCAATTTACATTTCATCATGTGTAAATGAATTAAATCCACACTCACATATACAGTTCTCTGATGACTTGTTTCAGAAATGTCCATATATCAAAGCCAAAACAGTACAAATTAAGTCAAAGCAGTCTAGTAGATGTTTTCTATGCCATCATCTTGTTTTTGGAGGGCACTTTCCTCTACGGCAAGAGTCAGAACATTGGATGTAGTCATACATTAGAACCTGTGAAACATGAGAAGCGACATTCTGCTTCTACCTCATTCCTCTTTTGTACACCTTTCCCATCTCTTTGAGTGTCTGATGCTTTCTTTTCCAGTGAAATTCTCAAGTCAGAATTTCCATTTAGAGAAAAATGCCATGATGAAGTAGAATAAAGCCACTAATCAAGGAACCAATTGAAATGATTTAGGTATCCCTACTATGTGTGTCTCACTATGTCCACAAGAAGTGGTGGGGTCATTATTGTTGACTTAGATGAGATCGAGATATATAGAATGATTTAAAAAAAATACTTATTTGTCAATATTATAAGCCCCTTTATTTTGAGAATTTGAATAGAATTGGGAATCATTTCCTGCTTAGCTTCTTTTTATTCAAAAGGGTATTTTAAACAGTCTGTGAGCAGTTGTGAAAAAAGGGCAGAAAACGCTAAGTTCTCCCAAGTTGGCCTTTCTTGTGGAACAGTGATCAGATGTCACTGGAAGAGAGTAACACAGTTGATGCTGCTTGATTGTAAAATGGATTGTAAACAACATGAGTCTGATTTTATTAAATTACCTTTTCTTTTTAACAAACACCATCTGCTTGGACTTGGCAGGTCTCCTGCAAGAAAATGCAGGGAAGATATCCTGAAATAGAAAAGAAAGTAAACTGTTTTTTTTTTTTTTTCATAATTGACCCTGGTAATTTACTGGGGTTAGGTCATGTTGGTTCAGAAATACAGCATGTAAGTTTTCAGAATTTATTTCACTATTTTGTAAAAGTTTGTTCAGATTTTTAGACTTACTTGAAATAGCTGCATCATGTTCAGCATTGGTTTTCCTTTT
>JAJTUV010004138.1:0-25311 GCA_021653895.1 Mastomys natalensis | reverse complement strand
TGAAATCGGACAGTGTGGGCACGTGTTGGGACCCTCAGAAAAGAGGCAGCGAGCCAGGCCCGAGAGGCTTCCTTTGTGTGTGAGCAGTGGACAGGGAAAGCGAAAGTAGGGGTGGAATTAAGAGATAACCCGCCTTGGAAACAGAATGACATCTCCTCTGGGCTTGCTTGAGCAAGTTTCCGTTGTCTCTAGGAAGCCAGTGGGACTCTCTCCTCTGAGATAAGCAGGCCCATACTCTATCTACCCCTCTCCTTGTTCCTGGAGGCTGTGGCTGTGTGTAGCCTGCATTTGGCTGCTGGGTGCAGGGACCATGTTAACAAAGCAGGAAGAACCTCAGTCTACTGCTGAGATGTTTGCAAGGGTTCATGCCCTTCAGTGGGTATGGTCCCGCTTTCATGCTCGGATCTGTCTTATCTATGCTTTAATTTGAATCCTTGAACAGGCGAAGTCTTTCTGCAAGCTAGGGTGTTGGGAAAGTCTCTTCCAGCTGCTTGACCCTGCCTTCATACCTGTAAGCCAAGGCCGAGGAGTTCTGACCTCTGACCTCCTTGGTGCCAAAGCACCTTTTGTTTCCTGCAGGGATGGCTTCTCCACATCCAGGTTCATCCAGGCATTGAATAAACGAATGCCCATCACACAGCAGATTCCTGTGCCACTGGGTAGACAATGATGTCAATCTGTCTATACACCAGCTCAATACTTCTCTGATATAAGACTAGACTTTGGGAGGAAAACGGCTAGGCTTGTGCTTCATGTATGAGGCACTGGATTTGATACCCAGCACCACAAAGTGGGAGGTGGGAAGGGAGAAAGTAGATTATAACATTTGTAGTAGTATCGATATGAATGTGTATCTGGGGTGGGTATCCAGCTGTGTTGTGTGCATGTGCATCTATAACGGTATAGAAATAGCTCTAGATGGGAGCTAGAAAGTCCAAATCTTTGCTCCTCATACATTCATTTGAATCTGGTGGTAGCTCTGAAGAGTATTCCTGAATTTGACCCTTTTCTGGTCTTCTTCTCTACTATTAGGAAATAAACTTGAGGTCTCCTGCACTCTAGGCAAGTTCTTCACCTATGGAACTGCACCCCCCCTCCCCCCAGCTGGCTCCATTTTTAAAATTTATTTACTTGTTTATTTATTCATTGTTTGTTTGTTTGTTTGAGGAAAGTACTCACTATGTTTCCCTGGCTGACCTAGAATTTGCTTTGTAGCCCAAGTAGGCCTTGAACTTTCCCAAGTAGCTGGGTTAACAGGCCCCTGTGTCACTAGCCCTGTATCCTTGATTCCTAAATGAACTGAAGGAGGATGAACGGATTATCTTTGACTGCACCAGACTCAGGAGAAGGTGCTCAGGCCTGAGACCTGGGAGACAGCATCCTGTCCTCCAAAGCTTCACGGAGTAGAAGAAACCAGAGAGCATAGGGATAGTGCAGGGAGGTGATACCTCAGAGTCACACCAGGGCCTTGCAAGTGAAAGGATGGTGGGCAGCATCTTTGTGAGGATGGTAGAGGTTGGCTGGGAAGGAAAGGAGGAGTCTACATCTTCCTTATTGGTGAATTACAGAAACCATCAAGCATGGTGACTTAGCCATTTAACAGTAATGCAAATGACCCACTGAAAGGTCACCCTTAATTAACATCCAAGCACACAAACTATCTGTCTATCTATCTATCTATCTATCTATCTATCTATCTATCTATCATCTATCTATTCACCTACCCACCATATCTATCTATCTATCTATCTATCTATCTATCTATCTATCTATCTATCTATCTATCTATCTAGGAGCTCAATACATAGCCCTGGCTGGCTTGGAACTCACTATGTAATCAGGCTGATCCCATAAACAGCCCCATGCTCCAACATTCGAAGTGCTGAGATTCAAGGTAGCCAGCACCATGTCTGGCCTAAACACTTTTGTTTGTTTGTTTTCTCTTGATGGTGGTGCCAGGTTTTGAACCCAGAACTTCCTAGATGCTAGGTAAAATTCCCCTGCTGTACAATCTCTTAGCTAAAGTACATCATTTCTAAGTATGACATTCTCCAATACAACCATCCGGCTTGTGTTAAACACAGAATCATCCTTTTAAATCATCTCTTTAAAAGTAGTTCATGCCGGGCGGTGGTGGCGCACGCCTTTAATCCCAGCACTTGGGAGGCAGAGGCAGGCGGATTTCTGAGTTCGAGGCCAGCCTGGTCTACCGAGCGAGTTCCAGGACAGCCCGGACTACACAGAGAAACCCTGTCTCGAAAACACCAAAAAAAAAAAAAAAAAAAAAAAAAAAAGTAGTTCATACAAAAATCATTGCAAGCCGGGTGATGGTGATGCACACCTTTAGTCCCATCGCTTAGGAGCAGAGGCGTTTCTAGTCCAGCCTAGTCTACAGCAAGTTCTAGGACAGCCAGGGCTACACAGACAAACCCTGT
This sequence comes from Mastomys natalensis, assembly GCA_021653895.1. NCBI lineage: Eukaryota > Metazoa > Chordata > Mammalia > Rodentia > Muridae > Mastomys > Mastomys natalensis. Next base: position 22,876 of record JAJTUV010004138.1, on the reverse strand, counting down.
CTCGGAAAAAAAAAATCGTTGCAATTTCACAAAAACAACGCCCTCTCCCCCATCACACAGGTAAAGTGCTGACACGGTAGAAGGTTTGAGGGGGATTCCTACTCCGTAACAAAAACCCACACATGGTGCTTTAGAACCACAAAGGACCCCCCGTCTTTGTAGGTTTTCTCACGGCTCAGGATCCCGCTCAGGTTCACATTTTACACAGCCCTGTGGTTTGTCGTGTTTGAACATCGCTACCTTAGATCCGTTTCCCAGAATCCCCTCCCCTGACTGGTTTCAGGTGAGCGTTGGCCAAAAGAGGAATTTTCGTCAGATCTGGAAGGCAGAAATGAGGCAGCAGTTCTCTGAAGGTTGTCGTGGTTACTGTCGTGTCCTGCCAGTGAGCATACGTTTGCTCTGACTGGGGTCAGAAACTGCTGACTCTGTGGCCCACCTGACCCCAGACCCACTGCTAGGTGCTGGGAGGGAAAGACAGAGTGGCAGCTTTCCCGCGACATTTCTCCCCTCAGGCATTGTGTGTGAACCTTTCTGATCCTCTGTCTCTTGTCCTTACTTCCTCAGCTCCTTCCATCAAATCATGTAAAGTCTGACCTCATGCCGACCCCACCTTCAATCCCAACTCTCAGTGGGTAATGGCAAATGATTACTGTGAACTCTGGTCTATGCAGTGAGTTACAGAACACCCAGGGCTATATAAAGAAACCCTATGGTGTGTGTGTGTGTGTGTGTGTGTGTGGTGTGTGTGTGTGTATAAACCAAGCGTTATGGTGCACTTTAATCCCAGCAATTGGGAGGCAGAGGCAAGTGAGTTTGAGGCCAGCCTGGTTTGTAGAGTGAGTTCCAGGACAGTCAGGGCTACACAGACAAACCCTGTCTCAAGAAACAAACAAACAAAAAAAAATTACCTCATGTACCTCATGATAAGTTTATCTCGGCATTCAGGGGCTCTGCTTCCTGCTTCCTTACTGGTTCTGACTGTGGTTTTGTACAGAGAAATTTTTTCGTTTGTCTGTATTTGTTTTTGAGATAGCATCCCTAACCCAGACTGACCTTAAACTTGCTATGGACCTGAGGATGACCTTAAACTTCTGATCATCCTGCCTCTACCACCGAATATGCTGGGACAAAGAGTAAGCACCACCATGCCGGGCATATGTGTTGCTGGGGGATGAACGCCACGGCCTCACGCATCCAGGATGGCGTTCCACTATTACTTTTGTTTTTGTATGTTGAGACAGATTCTCTTTGTGTAGTGCTGGCTGTCCTGGGACTCACTATGTAGAATAGGCTGACCTAGAACTCACAGACATCCACCTGTCTCTGCCTCCAGAGTATAGCACTCCTTAAATTGATATATATAATATATGATATATATCATATATATATATATATATAATATAAATATAATATATTTGCTGAGTTCTGTGTGGGTGTACACAGGCCATGGTGCCTGTGTGAAGGTCAGAGGACAACTTGTGGGTGACAGTGTTTTCCTTCCTCCTGGGGATGGAAGGCAGGTTATGAAGCTGTCCGCTTTGGTGGCAAGAGACCTACTGAGCCATCAGGACAGCCCTAGGGTTAAAATTGTCTTTATCCTTGAAAAAAAAAATCTATTATCTTTGAGTACCACATTTTGTTTATCTATTCCCTGGTGCTGGGTATCTCAGCTGGTTCTATTTGTAGTCATGGTGACTAGCTCAGTAATAAACATCCATCTGTCCTCTGGTATCTTCACGTATAGTCCTTTGGGTAAGTGCCCAGGAGTGCCATAGCTAGGGCACTTGGAAGTTCAGTTTGTAGCATTTTGAGGAACCTCCACACTCAGCTCCACAGGGGCTGGGTCTGTTTTTATTCCTGGCAGCTTGTAGGGTTTCTTTTCCCCACATGCTTGCCACATTTGCTATCTTTTTTTTTCTCTTTCTTTCTTTCTTTCTTTCTTTTCTTTTTTCTTTCTTTTTCTTTCTTTCTTCTTTCTTTTTTTTTTTGGTTGTTTGAGACAAAGTTTCACTATGTAGCCTGAGCTGGCTCAGAATCCACTATGTAGACCAGGCTGGCCTCAAACAGAGATCAGCCTGCCTCTGCCTCCTGAGTGCTGAATTAAAGGTGTGTGCCACCATGACCCGCCATCAACTTTTTCAATGTGTATTTTTGGCATTAAAAGTATTTGCTGCACTATACCTGACTTAAATAGCAATTTAAAAAATCAAACATTCTACCAAAATACAATTCAAATATGTACTGATTTGATAACTTCATGCAGAGGAATGGAGGTAGGAAACTAATAAAAGCCTTTGAATTCCATAATTATACATTATGTATACTTACGTAAGACAGACGTGTTTCATACATATAGCAAAAGCAGTGCGGTTTTCTAAGCAGTCTTGAGTCTGAGTGAAAGGGTTTTAAGCAGCGCTTGCTGGCATTGCATGATAATACACACAATGCAAAGTGAAGTGAGCACATGTATGTGTTCAGAATCCTTGCTACCGCACGACTGTGAAGTGCAGTGCCAGGATGTCACATTCTTTGGACCTAACAAAGTATAGACTTTTTAGTATTATATTTAATGTATGTGTGTGTGTGTGTGTGTGTGTGTGTGTGTGTGTGTATGTGTGTGTACTTGTGTCATGGCAAGTAGTATGGAGGTCAAAGGACAACTTTCAGGAGTGGGTTCTTTCCTTCTAACCTGTGGATTCCAGGAATTGAACTCGGGTCCTCAGTCTTGGTGGCAATCACCTTTAACCATTAAGCCATCTCGACAGCTCCAGACACCAGCTCTTTTTTTTTTGGTTTTTCTTTTTTTTTTTTTTTTTGGTTTTTTGAGACAGGGTTCTCTGTGTAGCCCGGGCTGTCCTGGAACTCACTCTGTAGACCAGGCTGGCCTCGAACTCAGAAATCCGCCTGCCTCTGCCTCCCAAGTGCTGGGATTAAAGGCGTGCACCACCACCGCCCGGCTTTTTTGGTTTTTCAAGACAGGTTTCTCTGTATAGCCCTGGCTGTCCTGGAAGTCACTCTGTAGACCAGGCTGGCCTCGAACTCAGAAATCTACCTGCCTCTGCCTCCCAAGCGCTGGGATTAAAGGAGTGTGTCACCACGGCCCGGCCAGACACCAGCTCTTAAAGATGAGAATTTGGATCTTATTCTCTAAATGTGATTGAATTTAAATGAATCTATGGCACAGGTAAACATGTACTTAAACTCTCGCCTGGTTCCTATGGTAAATGCTCGTGGAAGGGGAAGTGCTTGCTAGTGCTGGGATGTGGCTCAGGGTTAGAGCATTCACCTCCTATGTGCAAGGCCCTGGTTCAGGCCTTAGCACAAGGGTGGGGAAGGGACACAAGACTTGGGTCTAAGTTAGTGTTTGACTAGTACACTAAAGATTTAGGTTCAATCTTCCATGTCTCCTGGGCAGGGTTAGGGAGTGGGCTTGTATCTCACTATGGAAAAGTTTGGCAAAGAAAACAGTGAGCTTAGAGCTTTACACTTCTAGCTTTTGAGACCAAAAAAACAAAAAACAAAACCAAAAAACCTGCCGGGCAGGGTGGTGGCGAACGCCTTTAATCCAGCACTTGGGAGGCAGAGGCAGGCGGATTTCTGAGTTCGAGGCCAGCCTGTCTACAGATTGAGTTCCAGGACAGTCCGGCTACACAGAAGAAACCCGGTCTCAAAAACAAACAAACAAACACCCCAACCAACCAAACAAACAAACAAAAAAACAACCCTGAGTTATTATTGCCCTAAAAGAAGTTCAAACTCCCTGTGTCCTCAGGGTTAAGGCGTCAAACAATCATACCATCAAACAATCTCCTGAGGCTGAACTTCAGAGCAGTTCAACATAGCAGGGCCTCTTGTGTTCTAAAGTAAGACATAGATCCAGAAAGAGAGAAGCCAACATCTCAGCACGGAGACACGCATAGGGTTAGCTTCCAATGATGCCGAAGCCCTTAAACCCAGGGTTCTGTGGCTCCCCACCCCACCCCCATCACTTAAAAAGGGGAAAAAAGTGGTCCTTCCTCTCTCTGTAGCTAACCTTCCCCAACTTGCAGAACCTGTAATGGCCCCTGGAGGGATACTTTACAGAGGCAGCTGGTCGGCCTGGAACCTACAGTCAAGTCCCGGCAGGTCCCGGCGGCGCCACACACACCACAAGAATATTGAGAGTAAGTATGCCATTTTGCCTTTTGTTTTGATACACTTCAGTACTTAGCGAGAAGCCGGGTAAACAGACAAATGATTCTCTATGCCTATGAGCTGAAATCCCCAGTGTGGGGGTGAGGGCCTGAACAGAATGTCACAGAAGGGGAACAACAGCTAACACATGTGCTGAGTAATCTGTGGCGCTGACCGATTCAAAATGGGAGATTGGGAGAGTTGGAATGTTGCAGATGCCGAGCCAAATGATCTTGAGCTAGCTCTCAGGATCAGGTGGGCGCCCCTCCTCAGCCTCATACATGCTGAACGGTGGGCGGTGGCGGTGTTTTACCTGGGTGGGGGCAATGCCTAGCTGACTGGCCAGACTCAGGGAAGGAAGAGACATTTTAAAGGGTGAATGGACGAGCAGAGCTCAGTACCTGTCTGAGGCTGAGGAGGGGTGCACACATCAGATAAGGAAAGCTCCGCACTGAGTCCCATCACTGGTCCCTTTGGACACTTTAGCATCTTTGGGCATCTAAGAAAAGACCCCGGGTAGGAGTTATTTCTTAGGTATGCAAAGATTTAAGAGATAAAACAAAATTACCAGGCCTGTAACAGTTGTCCACACCCACCTTTGAATCTGATCTAACGTCCTATAATTGTCAGATCAAATCTTGGAATGTATTCTTCCCAGACTACTCTCTTCCAACAACCCCCAAATAAGAATGTCAACAGACCCTTGGCATCTGAGACTCCCAGCATCTGAGACACTCTCCCCCCCACCCACCCCCTGGGCAGAGATCTCCTGCTCTGTTGATGTTTGCAAGAAGGCATCTGGAAGGTTCTTTGGACTATGACTTCCTTTTGTCCTGTAACTAAGAAAACTTCACTGCACTGATTCCACCATGAAGTTTGTTACTCAAGGGAACCGGACCCTGTGTCCCTGGGCCATGACAATCATGTTTGGTTCAGAATAAAGGTTTCTGCTTTAAGGTGAGAACTGTGGGGTTTGTGAAAGCCGCTTACACCTGAAATGTCAATGGATGGAAACTTGGGAATTTGTATGAGAAGGGAGCCCCAAAGGTGTCAGATTTGATAAGAAAAATGAAATCTCAGATGTGGCTGAACTTACGAATGTGGGCACTGTTTTATAAATGCCTTCGATATTTTCCAGGATATTGTGTGTGTTCCTCTCCTCAGCCTCACACATGCAAGGGGAGCTGTACAGTGAGCTATACCACCAGTCCCATTTAGACATCTTGGCATCTTTGAGCATCTAAGAAAATGCCCCAGGTGGAGGTTATTTCTTTGATAGGGCAGAAACCTCTAGAGAAACACATATCTGTCACCTGCACCTGACCACCTGCCTGAGTTTCCCAGGTGGTCCTGTGTGGAATGTCCTGCCTCATGCCTCCAAGATCTAAGGATAAACTCTTTTTGTTTTTCCTGGGCCTTTCTTATCTCCTCTGGGGCTGCACCTGATTGGTTATCTCACTGAAGAATACAAAACAGTGCGCCAAGGAGAGGTTCTGAGGCTAAAGGTATTTCTTTGCTTGGTTCTAAGGGTCTCTGGGAGTCTGTTATTATACCCAAAGATGGAATGATGTCAAGAGGTCAGACCTCACAACATGGCAGGGCAGTTCCATGGACTCTTCATGGAATAAGCTCAATACCCATTCGGGCAGGATCATTCTGTTCCTCTCACAGGGGCCTCAAAAATGCACTGGAAGTAACACCAGAGTTTCTTGGAGTCACACTAGTTCATTCTAGCCTTGAACTATGTAGCCCGGGCTCGCCTCAAACTCACTGCAATCCTCTTAGCTCAGTCTCCCCAGTGCGAGGGTCACAGGTAAGAGCCGCTACCTCTCCCATGAGCTTCTGATTGCCACCCCCTCACCTTCGCCTCCTGAATCCTGCCTGGGATTACAGACAGGAGTCACCACCCACTCTGTATGTGGTGCTGGAGAGAGTTTACAGGGTTTTCTTCATGCCATGACCAACACCAGCATTTCTCTAGGTGCATGCTGTGCATGTGTGCACATGTGTATGTGTACACATGTGTATGTATGCACATATCTGTCCAAAAGCACATGTGTGCATGTGTTGTGGAGGGCAAGGCACACGTCAGAAATCTTCCTCAATTGCTCTCCACTTTAGTTTTTGACTCAAGGTCTCTCAACTGAACCTGAAACTCACCAGTTCAGCTGGGCTGCCTGGCTGGGCCAGAAATTCTCCTGTCTCTGCTTCCTTGGTGCTGGGATCACAGCAGCACCCAGGTCATCTGGTGCTGGGAGAGGACCCCGAGTTTTAAGCATGCTAGGCAACTCTCAACCAACTGAGCTACATGCCCACCCCTCTCTCTATCCCCTCACTCTCTTCCTCTCCCTCCCTCCTTCCTTCTTTCCTTCTTTTCTCTTTCTTTTCTTTTTTTGACCAGGGTCTCTCTGTGTAGCCCTGGTTATCCTGGAACTCTCTATGTAGACCAGGCTAGTCTTGAATTTATTGAGATCCATCTGCCTCTGCCTCGTGAGAGCTGGGATTAAATATGTGCTATAATACCTGGCTATATCAGCATTTTAAATAAGCTGTGTGGTGGCTCTTCTTTGAAAGGAAAGCATGAGTGGGAAATTCAGTTATAACACAGTCTCCTTGAGTTAATTCAGTGGGAATGATGGGATATCAAAGGGTAAGCAGGAAGGCTATCAATATATAAGTTCCTTTAATCTTGCACCTCCAAAACAATAGTCCAAAAGAAATTATTTTCTTCATAAAGTAGCCTGCCTCTGATATTTTATTATAGCAACAGAAATCAGATTAATGCTGTAAGGATCTGAATGAATAGAATATACTTCCCGGCTGGCAGAATCCCACATTGATTTTTATACTCGAAAAGGCCAAGTAGAAGTCTCTAGAACAGTCTACATATGGAAACAGTAGATAATAACCATACCACCTTTCTGGAAGCATTGAGGAGATACAGAAAGGGCCCCATCCACATGGCTTGTTTGTCTGTCCACAGACCTTAGAGCTCAGAAAGACAAGAAGTTTTAGAAATCTGGTAACTATAATCGCAGGTGCTGTTCTGGCATGACGTCTTGGCAAAAGCAGATCAGCGGTCCCATGGGAAGCGGCCTGCCACTGGCCTGGTAAATACTTCATGCCCTGAATCTGCTGTAAACCTGGACTCCGTATGTGTTACATAGAGGACTTCATGCCGGGCTCTTACCCTTGGCAGGGTTATATTCCATTGCCACAGCGCTCCCCCAGGCTCCTACCACAGGATTGTCAGCCCCTACAGTCTGTTGTAATCAAGCGTTCTAGGATCTTTTACCTCAACTAGAGGAATCCCGGAGGTGGCGTCTGAGGGCAGGTGACTCTCCCTAGGGACTGCCTTGTCAGTGCTTCTGGCTTTGCCCGGAGGACTCAGATTGAGCAAGGTGGAAGCTCCATATCTCTTATAACTCAACGCAAAAGGAATGTGTCAACAATATCCCTTCCTTTCACCAGTCAGCACAATGGAGGGGGCGGGGCCTCCGCAGCTGGGGACCAGGGCACCGGGAGCTAGGCCGCCCAGGAACCGGAACCAACCGGAAGTTATGGAATTCTTTGCCTTTTTATTTTTACTTTTCTCTTTTTAAAACATATATAAATGTTCCTCCACATGGCGGCTCACAACTATCTGTAATTCCAAGTTGAGAGGTTCTGAAGCCCTCTTCTGGATGCCATGGAGATATATAATATATATATATATATATATATATATATATATATATGTGTGTGTGTGTGTGTGTGTGTGTGTGTATGTGTATATATATATATTTGTGTTTGTTGAATGCATATGAGTATACATGAACCGCCAGCATGACTGGCATCCATGGCGCCCAAAAGAGAGCTTCAGAACCTCTGAAGTTGGAGTTACAGATACCTGTGAGCCACCATGTAGATGCTTGGAACTGAACCCTGAACCCCAGTCATCTCTAAGAACAACCAGTGCTCTTAACCATCGAGCCATCTCTCCAGCCCCATTTTTACTTTCTTGAGCATGGGATTTTTCCAAAAACCTGAATTTTTTAAAAGTTCCATATATATACAAGTACTTGAATTTTCTGAGACAGGGTCTCACCATGTAGCCCTGGTTGGCTCAGAACTTGCTAAGTAGGCCTGGCTGGACCTCAAAGAGATCTGCCTACCTCTGCTGGCCTCAAAGGCATGTGCCACCACCACCACCCCTCCCCCATAGGAATATTATCAACATGCCCATTGTGAGGGCCTAGCCCAGGAAACAAAGGATTTTACCTCAGTTCCTGCCTCCAGTGCTGACTCCAATTAGACTTTGTGCAATTCTTTCTTCTCACACTTTGGGAGCTTAATTTCCTTCCCTTTCTGTAAACTGAAGAACAAGTCCCTCCCCCGCTTCCTTTCTTCCTTCCCCAAAGAGATTTGTGCAAGTGTCTCAGTCCTTCCGAAGCTAAGCCACACCCCAGGGATACAGCTCATAAAGTCATTTATTTCCAAACGCAGGCGCTGTGATGAGCAAGACTTTACCCAGCATCCCACAACCTGTTAGCTGCAGAGCCAGGACCGTAATCTCTGCTTCCAAAGAAGACTACTCTACTCTACTACCCAGAAACAACCTTTGATTTTACATAGTCTCAGTACTATGTACTACAGGTCTTAGTACATAGCCCAGGTAGCCTTGAACTCTGGGTCCTCCTGCCTCAGCATCTCAACTGCTGGTTTCACAGCTGTGCACATCATAGATAGATATTCGGTTTTAATATATTAATATGGAATGATGCCAACATTCAAACCACAGCAAAAGGTTATGTTAACTGATGACAGACCTATTATTTCATTTTATTGTTCTGGAGACTGGGGAGGTCTTTTGAGAGAGTGACTTTACGTAGCCCTGACTGTCTTGGAACTCCCTATGTAGCCCAGGCTAGCCTCAAACTTACAGAGATTGGCCTGCTGGGCTTAAAAGCGTATACAATCACACTCAGCCAATAGCCTTTCTATTATTGGAATAGTTAATAAATCACTTGAATAGTTAATAAATCACTTAATGTTTTTCCTTAATTTTAACTTCTTTCTTTCCTATTTTGGCTTTTTTTGCACAGGATCTTGCTATGCAGCCTAGGCTAGCTTCAAACCTTCTTTTATCCTCTTACCTCTGCCTCCTGAGTTCTGGAATTATAGGTGTATGCCACCTACCATACTTGGCTTTAAAGTTTTTAAAAGTTATTTATTTCCTTTGTGTGCGGGCTTGCACATGTGCCACAGTGTACCTGTGGAAGTCAAAGTGCATCTTGCAGGAGTTGCTCTCCACCCTGTGGGTCCCAGAGTCAAACTCAGGCCCTCAGACTTCAGGCATGGTAGGGAGACAGACAGTTCTTTACCCTGAGTTCTACTCCAGCATTGCAAAAAGAAAAGGAAAGGGGAGAGGGGGTGGTAGAAAGGAGGAGAGAGAGCTGCCTCTAACTGCCGCCCTAGCCCCTGGTATTACATCTAGACAACAAGACTGAAGACTTGGATGGTGCCCCTTACAAATAAGCTCCTGGAGTTTGTTCTCCTTGCCTACCTCCTCACCATGTGAGGAGACAAAAGGAGAAACAGGCTCAACCTACTGGTCATGTCTCGTCAGACACCAAATCTTCAGGGGCCCAGCCACTAGCTCCCTAGCTTCCAGAACTGAGAATTAAAATCGTTTATAAATGACTCAGTCTAAGATATTCCAGTATAGCAACCAAGGATGGACCAAGGCAACTTTTTTGATACCATATGGGGGACATGGTGACTGCTGTCCTTCTTAGCCCTCTGATGCTGTGATAAAGCAGTGACCTCAGGCAACTTACAGAGGAAAAGGTCCATCGTCAAGGGAACCAAGGCAGGAACCTGGAGACAGGAACCGAAAAAGTTCTCGGAAGAATGCTGCTTACTGGCTTGTTCCCCATGGTTGTTCAGCCTGCTTTTTAATATAAGCCAGGACCACTTGTCTAGGGGTGATGCTGCTCACAGTGGGATGGACTCTCTCATATCAATCAAGAAAATGACACACAGGCCAGTCTAATTGAGGCAATTCTTAAAACGAGGTTCTCTCTTCTCAGATGACTGCAGTTCGCATCAAGTTGACGTAAACTACCCAGCACAGTGGTACATGCCTTTAATCTCAATGCTAGGAGGCTGTCTTAGTTTGGATTTCTATTGCTGTAAAGAGATACCATGACCATGGCAACTCCTATAAGGAAACATTTAATTGTGACTGCCTTATAGTTCAGAGGTTTAGTCTGTTATTGTCGGCGTGGCAGGAAGCATGATGACACGGTGCTGGAGAGGTAACTGAAAGGTCCACATCCAGCCCCTCAGCCAACAAGAAGAGAGAGTGGACCTGGCTTGAGCATCTGAAACCTCAAAGCCCCACCCCCAGCTCCCGAGTGACACACTTCTCCCATCAACGCTACATCTATTCCACCAAGGCCACAAGGCCACACAACCTAATAGTGTCACTCTCTATGGGCCTGGGGTTGGGGGGTGGTGCCATTTTCATTCAAACCACCTCAGAGGCAGAGGAAGGCAGATCTTTGTGAGCTCCTGGCTAGACTGATCTATGTAACTAGTTCCCGGTCAGTCAGAGTTACACAGTGAGAGTTTGCAAAATAAAATAAGTAAGACAAGAGCTAGACTCACATAACCATTTCTGCGGATACTCGTTGCACTATGACATCACGCCACTCAGGGAAAACCTCACACATTAATCACAACAGATGGATAATGGGAATGCCATCTTAACCTCGTGATGAAAATAGTTCTGAAGGCATAGACTTTTCTGTGTGTGCACGCTCATGGGTGTATGTGTGTGTGTGTGTGCATTTAATGTGTCTATGCACTTGTAAATGTGTGTATGGAGGTCAGAGGACAACCTTGGGTGTCAATTTCATCTCTCATAGGGTCTGGACATCACCCATTCGGCTCACCAGGCTGGTCAGTAAACCCTCCGGGATCCACCTGTCTCCACCATCCTAGCTCTGACAGTTCAAGCATGCACCATTATGCAGGACGCACCACCGTGCCTGGCCTCATACATGGCTCCTGGGGTTGAACTCAGGTTCTCAGGCTTCAGTCCTCAGCTGTCTCCCAGCTTTGTTACTGCTCTGGAAAGTGCCGAGACGCTGCCAGGACTCCCTGACCCTTCACTGAGGGCTGCCGTTTTAAGCGTTCTCACATGAGATCCCTGTCCCACTCTGCATTTTCATTGCCAACCAAGACAAAATCATCAGTGCTGCTTGTAAGGAACAAAATCTGATGGTTTGTTTTAAAAATACAAATTTCTTGAGACAGCTTAGTGCAGTTCCAGCCAAACAGATGGCAATGGGCCCTCCTAGTTGTCTAACCATCTCCCTATCTCAACTAGAAGTTCAGAGTAGAATATTACAAACAGCCTAACTTGCCTAATGAATGACCTGAGGATGAGACCAGGTTATGCATCTGAAAGCTTTTAAGTGAGCAGCTTGTAAAACGTGGAGATTGACCCAGGCTTGGTCTTTGTTTAAAAAAAGACAAATATGGAACCAGGCAGGTTCAATTCTCAGGAGTCACGTGATGGCTCACAACCATCCACAACTCCAGTTCCAGGAGATTCAGTGTCCTCTTTTAATCCCTGTGGGCACCAGGCAGGCATATATATGTGTGTGTGGTGTGTGTGTGTGTGTGTGTGTGTGTGTGTGTGATGTTGTGTGTGTGGTGTGTTTGTTGTAGGTATAATGACCGGGCATGGTGGCACACACTTTTAATTCCAGCACCCAGGAGGCATAGGCAAGCAGATCTGTCAGAGTTCCAGGGCAGCCAGGGCTATGTAGAGAGACCCTGCCTCAATGACGGATAGATAGATGGATGGATAGATGGATGGGTGGACAGATGGATAGGTAGATAGATAACAGACAGACAAATAGACAGATGGATAGATAGATGGATAGATGGATGGATAGATGGATGGGTGGACAGATGGATAGGTAGGTAGATAACAGACAGACAGACAGATGGATGGGTGGATAGATGGATGGATAGATGGACAGACAGATAGACAGACAGACAGATGGATGATGGCATGGTGAAGCAAGCCTATCATCCCAGCTCTCAAGGCCCCATGATGAAATGGAAGAATAAAGCAGTTTGAAATGCAGGAGAAGAGTTGTGAGAAGATTGGCCATCACCCCCAGATGGTGGCTTCAAATTGTCATTCCTGACTTTTTTGTATGTGACCCCACTAATGGGGTTGAGACTGTTTGTCTTTCTGGTTGAACCTGTTGATGTCACCTCTCACCTCTGATTTTTATTTTTATTTTCATTTTGAGACTGGTCTCATGATATCCAGCTCAGGGTGGCCTCTTTTTAAGTCTCCCCAACATGGTCTTCCCTTTGTGCTCAGACATAAGAAGGGAGTTTATGCTTCGATATATAAGATTAAAGGGACACAATTCAGTTCTCAGGGGAGACTAGGGACATGCCCAGAGTGGTAGAGCTAGATACTAATTATTCGGCTTCCTTCTCCTCCTTTAGTCCTTTTTTTCCTATGATTTGTCTAACTAGTGTATTGAGAGAAGGTGGCTAACCTGGGTGACTTAGCACCTTTCCTTCTTCTTTTCTTCCTTCAATTTTTTCTTTCCTTCTTCCCTCCCTCCCTTCCTCCCTCCCTCCCTCCCTCCTCCCTCCCTCCCTCCCTCCCTCCCTCCCTCCCTCCCTCCCTCCTTTCTTTCTTTCTTTCTTTCTTTCTTTCTTTCTTTCTTTCTTCCTCTCTTTCTGAGACAGGGTCTTACTATGTAGTCCTGATGGATCTAGAGTTTGTTATGTAAACCAAGCTGGTCTCCAAGTCACAGAGATCCACCTTCCTCTGCCTCCCAAATGTTTCCACAAAAGGTACATGCCACCGTACCCAGCCCAAGCACCACTTCTGATAGGGCAGAGTCAGTTTATTAATTTTCAAAGGGAAAGGAGCTATGCTTGTCTGTTTATTCTTTCAGATAACACTCACGAATCACTTGGACCCATCCCATATTTGTGAATATTGATGCCTTCACTCTCAATCACCCTCACAGAAGCTGGGCATAGGCTGGGGGGGGGGATCCTCACGAGGCTCTCCACTTTCTTCCTGCCAAAGACCATCTGAAACATAGTCTTTCAGTTTGGTGCTTCTAAACTGCAAAGGTGCATGCAGATACCTGGTGATTTTTTTTTTTAATTATTTTTTTGTTGTTGTTGTTGTCTTGTCTTTTTAATTTCTGAGACAGGGTTTCTCTGTGTAGCCCTGGCTGTCCTGGAACTCACTCTGTAATCCAGGCTGGCCTCGAACTCAGAAATCTGTCTGCCTCTGCCTCCTGAGTGCAGGATCAAAGGTGTGTCTCACTACCACCAGCCTGTTATTCTTTTGAGACAAGTTCTTACTATGTAGCGCAAGCTGGCATTGAACACAATGCATGAGACTGGGATTACAAATCTGCATTTCCTGTCCTGGGAATCCATCCGTAAGCAGATTGATTCAATAGCCCAGATGAGACCAGGTATGGCCCTAGGGAATCAAAATCCTCAACCAATAATCTTGGTTGAACGGGGCTCAGCAAGTTGGTTGGTTTAATGTCATAGTTTAGAACTAGTGGGGTGCTCTAGAAAATCTTGTAATTAAGAAAACCCAAATTACTTTATTCTAATTAACTCACAAATATTTTTCAACGTAATGTTTTTGTTTCTGAGAAGCTCACTAAGTTTATTCTGCCAGTCTTGCATACAGTTCCCTTTCTGAACCCAGGAGGTTTGCATGTTGTGGAGTTCAGCCACAGATGCCAGGGTGGGGTGGCGGGACCCTGACGACAGAACTATCGTGTTAGTGCAAACCAGGACTTGCCAGCATCCAGACAGGGAAGTATAGGTAATCAGTGCCAGTTGCCTATGGCAACAGGCCCCTCCCATGCTGGCCCCTAGAGCTTGACCCTTTACCAAGCTCATCACTCAGCCTCAATCCCATCGAATTCTAGAGCTTTCCAGGGTAGTGCTCAGTGAATAGTCTGCAGGGGGCTGAGCTCGCACCACCACCAGGTCTTACAGAGAAGGAAATGGATCTCCACAGAGAGGAAGTAGCTTGTTGATGCTGAGTGAGTGGTGTGGCTAGAAAGAGAACTCAGGTTGTTGAGCTTCTGGTGAGTCTCCTACATGGTGCTGGGGAGGAGGGGAGTAGAGGGAGAGGGAGGGGGAGGGGGAGGGGAAAGAGGAAAAGGAGGGGGAGGGGAGGGGGGAGGGGGAGGGGGAGGGGGAAGGAGAAAGGGGAGGGAGGGGAGGGGAAGAGGGAGGGGAGGGGGAGGGGAGGGAAAGAGGAGAAGGAGGGGGGGGAAGGGAGAGGGAGGGGGAGGGGGAAGAGAGGGGAGGGGGAGGGGGAAGGGAGGGGGACGGGGAGGGAGGGGGAGGGGGAAGAAGGGGAAGGGAGAAAGGGCAGGGGAGGGGAAGGGAGGGGAGGGGGGGGGGGAGGGGAGAGGGAGGGGGAAGGGGAGGGAGGGGAGGGGGAGGGGGAGGGGGAGGGGAAGAGGTGTAGTCAAGACAAGGTTCCAGAAATACAGCAGTTTAGAACTGAGAGAGCTTAGCAAGCACCTCAGCCCCCTATTGTCTTGCTCTTCCAGAGTACGGTTCGGTAGGTCTGTGATGGGCACTGTGCATTGTAGTGACAATTTTGTTTTAATTTTTGTTTTTGTTTTAACCCGAGATGTGGGGATATGGAGCCACTTGGGACTATCCGAAGCAGCTGACTATGATCTGCCTCCTGCTCCAGCAGAGGCACGGTTTTGCCAGCTGCAGATAGTTTCTAGGATTGTGTGACATTTGGAATTCTGGGAACTTTTCAGAGGGTTTCAGAGGGGGTTGGTGATTATTTGTTATTTGTTATTTGGGGGATTGCTGGAGGCTTGTTTTGAAGTTCTCAATTTCTCTCTCTCACCTCTATTCTTTGTTGTCTATCTAGCGATGGGGTGAAACTCAGGGGATAAAAGGCAGGAAAAAAAAAACTCACAAAGTAGCAAAGACCAGCTATAGAGGGCTATTGTCGCCCTTTGTTGGGTGACTTGGATGCACAGTCAGAGTTAGATACCACTGTCCCGACCCAATCCCCTTGTTCTGCTGAAGAAGAAACTGAGTTTATCCAGAAGCGTCGGCTAGAGCTGGGAACGTAGCTCAGTTAGTAGTATAACGAGCCTAGCATGTGCAAGGCCCTGGGTTCAATCAATGGTACCACATAAATCAGCAGTGGTGTTACGTGCCTGTCATCCAACACTTGGAAGGTGAAGGCAGAAGGATCGGAACTTCAAAAGTTCAAAGTCACCCATAGCTAGAGAGTTTGAGGCCAACACCTGAACAGCTGGAAGTCAGGAGTCATGTCCAACCACAGATCCCCTGCTCAAGGGAGGAGGAAACAAGAGTAAGGGATTGAAACTGGCCTGACCCACCAGCCTTGGATGAGCATGGGAGAGGCATCAGGCTTCCACCCTGTTTAAAGTCACAGAGTGCTTTTAAAGGGCAGAGCTCTGCCGAACATGGTGGCCCATGCCTTAAGTCTAGCACTAGGGAGGTAGAGGCAGGCAGATCTCTGTGAGGTAGGGGGCCAGCCTGCTCTACATAACAAGTTCCAGACTAGCCAGAGCTACAAGTGAGAAACCTATCTCAACAACAGCAACAATAAATAATAATAATAAGACAAAAGACAAGAGGCCTCAGGCTAACAATATGGCTACTATGTGGGTCAAAGGTACTTGCCACCAAGCCTGGCAACCCAAGTTTACCCTCCTAAGGTAGAGCAGACTCCATAAGTTGACCTTTGACTTTCACAAGCACAAGATAGCCCATGTGACCCCACCCCACATACACACACAATAAGTAAGTGTAATGAAAAAAAAAATGTTTATCTGGCCGGTGGTGGCTCACGCCTTTCATCCCAGCACTCAGGAAGCAGAGGCAGGCAGATCTCCAAGTTCAAGGCTAGGCTGGTCTACAGAGAGTTTCAGGACAGCCAGGAAACCCTGTCTTGAAAAAGGGGGGAGGGGCAGGGAGGGGGAGGGGAGGGAGATTAAAGCAGAGATCTCCTGGGATCTCCTGGGATCTCCTGGGCTGAGGATGGGCCCAGTGGTACAAGGAAGGCTTGCAGGCATGCTTAACAAGTTCAGTGCTTCAATGCCTCAGATCAACTGCCAGAACAAAGTAGGGGGAAAAGGAAAACAGGAAGAGGGTTTCTAGCACGCCCTGCCACCAATGTTAACAGTTTACTTTCCCGAAGGCCTAGTTTTTCTACCTGGAAGAAGTGTACATTTGACAGAGCACACCCCTGTGGTGTAGGGTCTCAGCTTATGACACTCGAAGCAGCTATCAGTTCAAATCGAAGCTCTGCTGTGTGGCCATGGCCTGGGTTCCTAAAAACCTGTCACACCACAGTGTTGTCACATGTAAAGTGATGACAAGAAGATCGGTTTCCATGAAGAGTCGTTAGGAGAACCTGTGAGTCTACATTATTCCATCACCTCTAACCCCTGGGGTGCCCTGGGACACAAGTCTTGATCTCTTCTCAGCCTAGAATCACTTCATCGACTCGAAATCCTGCACATGTGCTGGCCAGGGCTCATTGTCCAAGGAACTCTGCGTTCCCACCTCCGGCTTCTAGACGGTCTGCTTCACTCTGATAGCTCATCTATCCAGAGCTTCCCGGGACAAAAGCTGGACTCGTGTTCCTCTTTAAAGCTGCCCTTCTTAAAGTCTCCCCATCTCACTGCTACCTCACTTAAGGGCAGCCTGACCTTTCTGGATACCTAGGTCATCGTTCTTGCACCCTTCCAAAGTTCTCGGCTCTGCCTTCCCAAGAATCCCAGTTGTATTTCTACTACTGTGATAAAGTACCCTGAACAATAGCAAGCATCACACTTCCCTGTAAATGCAAGGCCTTTCCTGATGGCCAGCTGGTGGTCCCCCCACCCTCATCCTGTGTCATTTCTTTCTATTCTTTTTTTTTTTCCTGAAATGAAGTCTTATGTGTAGCCCTGGCTAGTCTGTAACTCACTAGGTAGACCAGGCTGGTCTCTAACTCACAGAGATCAGCCTGCTGCTTCTTTCCCAGGACTGGAATTGAAGGTACGCTCCCACCTGTGTTACCTTTTCCACTGTTACTAACACCCTTCTGTTGTGGGATTAATCCAGTACACTACCCAGCGTATTTGTTTACTGTCTGTCCTTCCCCATTAAAACCCAAGCTTCATAGGACTTTGGAGACAGGGTTCAGACATGCTCACTGCTTCTTCCTCAGAGCCTAGACCTGGAAAATGAGACCAAAAGGCACTTCATAATCAATACTGATTAGATATATCCAATGTATGTCAATTCTAATAATTACTTTAACATTTTAGAATTAGTGAGAGGGAGAAGGCTATTCTGTTAGGCATTGACATTTCATGGAGAAAACCTCCAGCGGTTATGACGCCATCCTAAATGGTGTTACAAAATTACATATAACTTATGATTAGTAATATATACGTCCTATAAAGAAGAAAGATGGGGGCTGGAGAGGTGAGTCAGCAGTTACGAGCCTTTACTGCTCTCCCGGAGGTCCAGTTCAGCTCCCGATACTGCTTGTCACGTGGTATAATCATGTGTAACTCCATCTGCAGAGGCTGTGATGCCTCTTGCCTGTGTGGGTACTGAACTCATATGTACATGACACCATCAGACATATGTATATATCTACACATACATTTTTGGTTATGTTTTTTGAGAGAGGGTTTTTCTGTGTAGCCCTGGCTGTGTAGGAATTCATTCTGTAGACCAGGCTAGCCTCAACTCAGAGATCTGGCCTGCCTCTGCCTCCCAAGTGCTGGGATTAAAGGCAAGCCCCACCACTGCCAGGCTCAAAATATTTTTAATTTAATTAAGAAGATTAAAACTAGCCAGGTGGTGGTGGCACATGCCTTTAATCCCAGCACTTGGGAGGCAGAGGCAGGCAGATTTCTGAGTTCGAGGCCAGCCTGGTCTACAGAGTGAGTTCCAGGACAGCCAGGGCTATACAGAGAAACCCTGTCTCGAAAAACCAAAAAAAAAAAAGAAGATAAAAACTGCTGCTAAAGCAGTTGTTGCTCTTCCGGAGGACCCAGGTTCAATTCCTAGCACCCACATGGAATTCATAACCATCTATTGCTCCAGTTCCAGGGGATCCGACACTTACTTCTCATCTCTCAGAGCACCAGACACACAGGTAGTGTGCATATATGCAGGCAAACAACTCATAGACATACATACTAAAAAGAATTTAAATATTAAAATAATAAATGAATATATTTTAAAAAACAATGTATTCTCAGGCTGGAAAGGCAGCTCCATTAGCTGCTCTTACTAAAGACATGGGTTCAATCTCTAGCACTCCTACAGGGCTCACAACTAAGTGTAACTCCAGTCCCAGGGGATGCAACATCCTCTTCTAATCTTCACGGACTCCTGCACGCACATGGTGCACAGATAGGCGTATAAATAGACACACGGGCATACACACGTAAAAGCAAATTAGAGGGTGGAGGGTTGGCTCAGTGGTTAAGAGCATTGGTTGCTCTTCCAGAGGACCTGGTGTTTGATTCCCCGTGTCTACTGGAGGCTCACAACCATCTGCAATGCAACTCCTGTGCTGGGGAATCCAAGGCTCTCTTCTGACATGTCTGGATACTTACGTAACATGTGGTACGCACACACATGCATGCAGGCAAAATGCTCATACCCATAAAGTAATAAAATAAATCTAAATATTTTTAATTTCAATCATTTTAAAGAAAGAAAAATCATGTATGCTCATATGGAAGAATTAGATTTTTCAGAAATAATTAAAAGAAGCCATTTGAGAAACAAGACAAACCAAATCGCAGCCTAACTGATAGCTCCCAAAGCAACACAATTCTCTTGCTGCCCGGGTTCTAGTTGCCTTCAACTTAAACACAAACGTGTAGCTCACAGAGAAGCCTGGTGTGTACCCTGCCCTCGGAAGCTAAGGCTGAAGTGACACATTCCAGTGCCCTTTGCCTGTTCTGGGAGTAGATTAGTAAGAACACCTATCCCCTTTGCCTTGTGCCCAGCAGTGCTGTAGGCAACTGTTATCGGAGACCTCCAGCTGATCAATCTTCTGGAAGCCTTCTAGGGCCAGTGTGAGGAGGGGAAAAGCCCAGAATGAGATTGGACCCCCTAGAGCCCTATTCTCATGACTGAAGTAAGCTTCTCTCAAATACACTGTACCCACCACCCACAGCTCAGTAGCCATGGATCTCAGAGGAGCCCTCATTAGCCATTGGGGTCTTCTCTGAGACTCTCTCTTTCATGTCTTCCCAACTCAACCCGCCTCAGACCAGAATTCAGGTATTGAGGTGCCCCTGCAGTTGACCGGAGCCTGTCTCCAGGTAGCAAGTTCATTCTGTAAGCACTGGGCTGGGTCATGGTGTTTGACCCATTGTCTCCTTCTCTCCCTATCCCAAGTTAGGGGAAGTCTAAAGCGGTAAGTGTTTTGTGGTGAACTAACTAGGCTCTGTGAGTTGCTCTCCTGTGGAGCGGAGTTCCCCAGGCCTCTCTGGCTCTAAGTCTCAGAGGTATCTGCGCTGTAGCAGCTGAAGACCCTGGAGGATTGTGGGATTGTGTTGCTGTCTGAAGAATTCTGTCTTGTTTAGTTTCCTAGGCCCCTTGCGAGTGCTCTTTCCCCCACCACCGCCATTGTTAGAGACAGAATGCAGGGCCTCGAGTTTTGAAAGGCTAGTTCTTTATTGTGGAGGTACTTCTGCCACAGGAAGTGAAGGTTGCAGACTTATCCCATACTTCATCCACGTCATCAACAAACTTGCGTATCGAGTCTGCCTATGAGCCTGGCACTGTGATAGTAAAACTGAGCAGCAAGGCAGCGAGATGGCTCCATCAGTGAAGACCCTGGCCACGAAACCTGATGGCCTGAGGACCCATAGGGTCGAAAGAGAGAACTGACTGCTGCAAATTACCCTCTGACCCCCACATACGCCATGGCTGGCATTCACGCTCTCCCCACGACGAACAAGCGAATGTATAACTTTTACAAAGTGTTTTCAACGGAGGAGGAAGCGATTGGTAAGTACACATGCATCTCCACAAAAGAAGGCAGGTGAGGTCAGTGCCTACCCTGCCCTGCCGGGATAACTCATGCACACACTTGCCCAGCACTTACTAGAGACTGTGCACATTCGCAAGCCTCCTCTCCAGGTAGGAGTTATACCTTGTACACACGAGGAAGGGTACAGACACATGCCTAGCAGCGTCAGGTTACTGACCAGCAAAGATTCCATGCAAGCCTTCATTCCTAACTCCCAACCTTGCTGGGAGCCTAAGCGTGAGCTTTACAGGCGGGGGCCCTGTACACCAGAAAACTCCCCATCCCTGTCCATCTACCCATCCACCCACTCGGTCAAAGACAACGATCGAGCACCTATGGTATATAAAACTTCGGGGACAAGAAGGAAAGGACGGGATCACAAATGGCTTTGCCACCAGAGCCTCTCACGTCCTAGCAAGAGTGTGTAATTCTTCAGTAACTTGAAAATAAGGTAGGAAGTAAGAAACGCTGGTCAACGTGGGGCAGGTGCCTCCTTCCCTTTGGAGACTCTGGAGGAAGGCAGGCACACTGAGGTGGCTTTAAGGTTGTTTAGGCTTTGGACATACAGACATCTGGAGATTCCAGAAGGAAAGCCTATAAGGAAAGGTCAGAGGTGGGACGGGTTACAGACATGGGTAGAGGGAAAGCTACCTGAATCCTGGTTGTTAGAAGGGATGGCAGGGTATAAATTTGGAAACACGCAGGAGATATTCCCTATTACCTGAAAAACAGAAGTGACAAATCTGGGCCACATACAGATGATCTAATATGCTCGGCCGCAGAGCTAGCCACGTCTGTCACGTTAGCTTCGGCTAACGTGACCCTCTCTGAGGGAAGGCCAGATAGCCCCGCCGTCTCTGCTCTCTCCAGATCCGATCTTCCTCTGTCAGCAGCCCCGTCCGCCCGTGCTGTGTCATCACTTACTGTCTAGCAGATGCCTGACCCACACGCACAGGCCCCCATCTGCAGCCCAGAACACTTCCTTCCTGGAGCAGCAGGGCCGAGTCATTTGGAAACCTCTCTCTCTCCTGAGGTGTGATCGAGGTGCTGATAGGCAGGTGGGCCGCCTCAACAGGTCCCGAAATGCGGTGAAGAGTTTCGGCTGGCCTGTCACCCCCACCTGGGGCCTGGCTCACTTTCACTGCAGGACAGCCACATCAGGAAGCTCCTGTCAGCTATTTCCTGCCAGGTCAACTTGTCCCTCCTGCCCTACTCTGGGCCACCCACAGCCCAAGCCTCTAACCACCCTGTCATTGACCGCAGTCCCTCTCACTCCTATGAAGGCTCTCAGAACTGAAAATGGGAGAGTCAAAGTTTGTGCCCGTGACTTAGGCCGTTCTAGAAGTTTCAGGAGTCAGGCACGGTGGCTCAAATGTGATCTAAGGAGGCTGAGGCTGGAGACTCGGGAGGTCCAGGCAAGTCTCAATAAAAGTCTCATTGGAATACAC
The DNA here is from genome assembly GCA_021653895.1 of Mastomys natalensis. Classification (NCBI taxonomy): domain Eukaryota; kingdom Metazoa; phylum Chordata; class Mammalia; order Rodentia; family Muridae; genus Mastomys; species Mastomys natalensis. The sequence goes on along the minus strand of JAJTUV010004138.1, from coordinate 1,132 downwards.
AGTCTTAAATAAAATAACTGTGAGCTAGTCAGTTAGCTACCCAGTTCAGCCAAGTACAATGGCCCACATCAGAACTAGCTGAGACTCCCTGCTGGCTGGATAGACCTGGGTCTACAGAGGCTGGCTGCCTTTCGTCCTAAACAAAATACCCTAAGAACTCCCAAAGGACTTCTCCACAGGCTGGGATGACACACTTATGTGAAGCCATGAATGTGAGGGGACCTCAAACAGAAATCAGTCTGGAGGATCACGGTCCAGTTGTTCGTTTACGAGGATTGAGTTCAGGTTGATGCTGCTCTTAGCTCTCTGCCCTTTCTCTTCATAGAACGTGTAGGTTTTTACAACTACATTATGAGTTACTGCTGGCACTAAGTGCATCATTTATGTGTTTAATGCCCATCTCCTTGGGGCAGCACGGGTTACACCATGTGTGGCTGTGTTTCTCATTACTTCCCCAGCATGTAGGTCAGTACCTGGAATGGTCAGGTCCACAGAATAACTCGTTGTTATCAAAGGACCCGTCACCCGTCCTCATCGGAGACCTTGATCGATGGTAGGTAGTCGGTGATTAATTATCTTACCTGGATGTCAGCGTCACTGTAAGAATCTGTAGTGTGGTTCCTGCTGTGTTCCCAGCTGTTCCCTCAGGTCCTCTCAGTCCTACCTTCCTCACCTCCTGTCCCTTCTCACACTTCCTCTGCTCCAATCAATGCTAGCTGTTCTCTGTCCACTCACTCAGATATGTGCTATCCTCTGCTGCATCCAGACCTACCCTTCCTGCCGTTCCCAACCTTCTTTCTTTAAAAACTTTTCAGATAAGAGCCTTACTTTGTAGCCCAGGGTGACCTTATCTTCATGGCAATCCTCCTGCCTCAGTCTCTTTAGTCCTAGGATTACAGGTGTGAGTCACTGTGCCTGGACCAATCCTCCTTTTAACATATAGTTCTCTGTGTGTGTGTCTCTCTCTATCTCTCTGTTTCTTTCTCTCTTTGTGCGTGTGTGCACGTGCACAAGTGTATATGTGTGTATACGTGTGTGAAGGTGTGTGGGATGTGTGTGTGGTGTGTGTAGATGTGTGTATGTGGAGCAATTTGTACCTACGGAGAATTTCTATTTTAAGAAAAAAAAAAAA
>JAJTUV010004137.1:0-26556 GCA_021653895.1 Mastomys natalensis | reverse complement strand
TTACTCTTTTAAGATGAATAAAACCCCATACCTTAGGCACATTCATAAAGGGTAATAACCAGCTAAGCAAAGGAGACAATGAGGTAGGGCCCTAACAATGCTGACATACTTGCCTCCAGAGCACAGACAGAACAGAATTTGAGGCAGTGCAAGACCACCTCAAACTAAGATTGGTGGTGTTGACTATAGAGACAAATCAGCTCAAGAGGGCTCAACCTTAGGTTGAGGGAGACCTGGTACATGCCTTCATCCACTGGAGGAAGCTAGGGTGAAATGGAGAGCAGCAGGGACTTGAAGTCAATGGTGTATGTTCAGAAGAGTCCAGGATGGAGACAAAGTGGTCAATAAGTAAATGTTCAGACCGAGCACTGATGCCTGGCATGAGATCAAAACTCTCCAGTGGCAGTAATGAGTAGTGCTATGTAATTCTCAGGAGAACTCAGCTACCCAGGCTGAAGAATGAAAAGAACCAGAGCAGGGAAATTAATCCCAGCTTGAGAGGTTGGAAGTCGGACACTGCCAAAGGATTAGTAGAGCAGAAATTGTTAAGGATGAATGAAGTGATAAACTACAGACAAGGCTGAGGAAGCAAAGGAAAGGGATGGAGGTTGGGGCACAAGGGAAAAGCAGTGTCATGGGATAGGAAGTTCAAAAACCAAAAGGACAAGACATGGTAGCCACCAAGTGGGATACTGGGCTGTCAGCTTTCTGAGTCATGAAAATATGCTGCTGTATACAGTGAAGAATGAAAAATCTCTGGAGTTGAGGAAATGCAGGGGTCAAATGAATTGTTCAAATGAAAGAAATACTGCTCTAGTAAGCAGGAAGAGGATCCGTACTAAAAGCTTCTAGGAGAATGAGAGAATTAGCTTAGGGCTAGGAACTGACAGAGACGAGGGAAAAGAAAACAACCATGGGTATTTACAGAAATCAAAACAACACTTCAATTGACCACACAACCTAGAGAGAATAGAGTAAAGGGGTCTCCAAAGAGATATGGTTATCATGATAAGTAATGCAGAGCAGAAAGATCACTGAATGTCGGGTTAAACCTTCACTTTGCTAAGAAGGCATTACGGATTGTTGAATAACTTTCAAAGGTATACTCAGAGAAGCAAATAAAGGAGATAGCACTGGGCTTGGAGGAAGAAAACCTGGGTCCACTAATAAACACTAGCTACTATTTATTGTGCACTTACTCTGTGCAGGTCACTATGCTAAGCATTCTCCCACTGGACTCAGTTTAGCCAAGCCTTACACTGAGTGACTATAGGCAGTAGCATCCTACCCTCGCCCTCTCCAGACTCAGTTCTCTCATCTCTTATTGGAAGGGATATGGGGTTAGACATCACCAAAAGAGCCTTCCAATTTAGTCAGTCTAATGCTGAGAGGCCCTGAGCCTTCCAGAGCTATAACCTCTTACCAGATGGAATTAAGACTTACATCTGAAGGAGTTGGGGCTGGCCCAGCAAGGTGAGCCCAAACAGGACTCGATCACCTGGGGCCAGTCAAGGGTGGTAGGGCAATTGAACAGCCTCCAGCTCCTTCTTGCTTCCCACTGGCCTGCAGAAAACCGCCGAGCATTCCGTCCTGAAAGAAAACAGAGGCTTAAGAGAAAGAACCATGTGAGTCCTTCACCCATTCTTCAACCTCAAAAGGGATAAGGCTCCATCTCTCTTCATCTCCCCAAATTTCCACCCTGTAATTTCTAACTACTCAAAACATCCAGAGTGCCTCCTTTCCATGGCATTGAGAAGAAAAAGGAAAAGGGAGATTTCCCTCCTAATTCCTGCAGCTTTGGCAATTCTAAATGTTTAACAAGGGAGTTAAAGGCAGAGCTGAGGACACTGGCTGAGGACTTGGGATGCCTGGGCCCTGGGAATAGGGCTAATTTTCCTCACCAATCTTGGTGTTGGCCACGATCAGTTCAACGGTCCATCTAAGGATGTAGGTAGGCCGGATCCCAGTGCTCCCCAGGGTAGACAACTCAGAGAACATCCTCTCTAGCAGGGCCTGTGTGAAGGTCTGGGAGTGCAGGCCCCTGAGCAGGGGCTGCCAGAACTGAGAGAAGGGCTTTGGCACCAACACGTCACTCAAGTCGATGTTTTCTGGTTTGTGAGGGATAACTGTTGATGGACGGAAGGGCAATGGGACCAAGATCAAGAGAATGAGAGAGCACCAAAGCAAGCCAGCAAGAGGGGTGGGCAGAAGAGAAGAAAAATTGCACACCAAAGAGAAAGAACAGACACGCCCAAGTTCCAACAACAAGAATTGCCATTGCAGGACAAGAGGGAAGGAAAGCAGAAGAGCGGGGAAAGAGAAACCAGTTAGTATGTGGCAAACAACAACTGATACAAAACCATGTATAAAAGAAAGAACTCTTTCTGACTTCAGCTTCGTCAATAACTCACTGCGTGAATTTGGTTCAGTAACTTCCCCTTTCTGGACCTCAGTCTGACCATCTGTAACATGAGGATGTTGGACTAGATGACCTCTCAAGGCCCCTCCAATGCTGCTGTTCTAGCTCTCTAGCTAGTGGCTAAATCATATTTGACAAGGCACAACAACAGTGTTAAGAAACCCCACCCTACCCATTCCAACCCACCTTAACCGATTCAACGCCACCTAAGGAAAGTCCCATGGCATGTCAGCAGGAGTACCTAGTCTGTTCAGCCAAAAGGGCTGACATTTCAGCCCCACCCCACCCCACACTCCAGCCCACTTCTGGAGTTCCCACACAAGAAACACAGAACCCTAGGGTTTCAGTGAACACCCAGGACCCTACCTTCATACTCTATCTGCAAAGCTGCCAACTGCTCGAAAGTAGGAATGAGGAAGCCATCATCTAGAAAAGCATCCAGCACAGCATCCCTAAGGTAAATAAACAGTAGTTTAGAGAGGCATGGTTGCACATGCCTATAGTCTCAGCTACTTGGGATACTCAGAGACTGAGGTGAAAGCATCATTAAATTCAGAACCACCCTGGGTAATATAAAAAAAAAATGAGTCTCAAAAGAAAGAAAAAGGTTACCTTTCCAAATAGGCTGGACTGATTCACTGGTTGTTTAAAGTTGAAATGACTTAAGGGGCTGGAATATGGCTAATATCTCAATGGTACAAGATTAAACATAGTGTGCTTAAGGGCCAGAGTCTAATTCCCAGTACCAAGAAGAAAGACAAAAAGCACACTAGAATGAAACTGACAAAAAGACACCTATTCCTGCAACACTTCCAAAACAGCTAGTGTCTCTGGTTTAAATGACCAAAGTACCAGTGGCAGAGACTAATCAAAAGACAAAGCTATTAGGCTTCAGGCTCCTGGGACATGGACTGAGCCAGAGTCTGGAATCAGTGGGCTTTGAACACTCACGTTCCAAGCATGTGGTGATCTAGGTCACATAAGTGAGTGCAGTGGTGACTGAATAACTCAAATCACAGAATAAAATTGTCTTAGGCTGACAGAAGAAATTAAATGCCTGGGATGACCATGTGGTTTTAGACCTTAGTTCCTACAGTATTTTTGTTTCTCCTGTCCATTTCTCTCTCCTTCATACTGGCTACCTTCTTTTAGATCCTAGAAGTAGAAATGCTAGGTATGCAACTGCTAGTCTGGATATGACTCAGGCCTCCTTACAGAGAACTCAAATCAAAGTTAAAGGGGTTGAAAACATCAGCAATAGGGGAGATTTCTCAACTTCAGCTAGCTCAAACCTAAACCACAACAGCGGGTTTTCCACAGTTACTGGCTTGCTAAGAGCCTCTCCTACCTGACTAGATCTATTAGGTGTCAAGCTTTCAAGATGTCCCAGTATCTAGAGGGATGCCAACATAGTCAGCTCCTCCTATCTAGCAGACCAGGCTTGAGAACACAGCTATCCCTCCATTCATCTCTCATCTCCTCAGATAAGAATCCTAAAACTTAAAGTAACCTACCAGTTGCCTGCTCAGCACAAAAAGGCAGATACTACTATGTAAGGCACACAAGTCATTTTTTCCAGCTGCTGGGGAAGCTGTTCCTCAAACTTTTGCTGAAGGGTAGAGCTAAGAAGTCTAGCATGGGTAAACTAATGAAATGCCTTTGGAACTGAGCATCGTGGAGTATAGATATTAATCCAAGCACTGGGGAGGCAGAAGCAGGTAAATTTCTATTTGAGTTCCAAGACAACCTAGTCTACGACAGCCACAGCTACACAGGGAGACTCTGTCTCAAAAACAAAACAAATAAACAAAAACAGCACCATCACCTTGGGAATAAAGACAAAGGAATCCCAGCTTAATGGCAAGTTTTCATCTAAACTCACCTACATTAGATCTAGTGTAGATTCTTGGCAACTCTGCATCTTAGATTTCTTTTAACTTTCTATAAGGCCACCATTGCCTCCATAGTTTTTTGTCTTCTCTTCTTTCTTCCCTTTTTGGCACTGTGGATCAAAACTAAGGCCTTGTGTATACTAGACCACTGCTCTACCACTGAACATCACACTCCCAGCCTTCTTCCACAGCTTGCTGGCTCAGGTTCCCCAAAGCCCTTTCAAACTGAATTTAGGCAGAATACACAAGAGCAACAAGTTCTACCTACTCTGGTTGAATTGAACACTGTTTGTGGACAGGGCAACACACAGCCATAATGAAAGGAGGGAACCTAGCCTAGCCTCTAGCAGCCATGACCCAAGGTCTGTCCTCTGTCTGCCTAGCCATGATTACCCAAAAGATACTGACATCTTCCAAGAGCTGTTTGAAAAAACAGACTAGCAGCACTCAAGACTAGGTGATGAAGTGTTATATATCAAAAGCATTTTTCTATTTGTCAAGTCTGTCACATTCTATGTGACAGAGGGTAAAGGTTGCCGGCGACTGCATGACTACAGGCATTTATAACTCTGGTTACTCAGTAACTCACAATAGGCAACCTGGTAGCTGGGTTAGAGGCAGATAATACAAAAGACAATCACCATTTAGGGTAGGAGGATTTACTCTAGGATTTCCTACAATAGAAATCAGCTAGCTGGAACATGACAACTGTTGTCTCTTTCTGGTACTAGGAATTGAATTCAGGGCATTGTACATGGTAGGCAAGCATGATACCACTGAATTATATTCCCAGCCAGTTTTCTTTTTTTTCCCCCTCAACTATTATTTTTGAGATGGAATCTCACTAAGCTGCCCAGACTGGCTGTGAACTTATTCTGTAGCCCAAGCTGTGAATTTGCAATCTGTCTACTCAACCTCCAAAGTAGCTAGGACTACAGGTCTACATCACCAACTATGTCTTGTCTTGAAACCCAATTTCAATGAGGCTGTTACCTTCTACTGTAGAGAATAGGCAACCCTGAGTTACCAAGTTACAAACCTGTTCTCCATGAAATGCTCTTGAGTTCTTCTAGGATGCATTGTACACGTGGGGAAAGGTTATTCCACACCTTAATAGCTTGAAGTAAATGCCTATATTTCTCCAGCACCTGACAGCAAAGAGAGTCCAATCAGAAGTCTGATTCTGTCAAGGACCCTACCCCAAACCCCTCCAGGATCTCTCCTCATAGGACCTCAGCACTGTCCTTAAGGGAACAGGACAAAGCATGCATGGTGGGCCCACAACTCCTTTATAAGCCCAATAACTAAAAATAACTTGATTTCCTCCTTCTACCATCTCCCCAGTCCAAATCCTCGGTGGCTCCCAATCATCAGAGGTTCTGATACTTAGGTGCCAATTGGGAGCATTTGGTTTGAGATGAGCAGAGATCTTTGGGCCAAAGGGTAAGGAGCAAATGGGAGAAATGAGTTATAGGAGCAAGAGAATAGTTGAGACCCAGGTTCCAATTCTAGTTCTGTCATGCACTGTGTATATAACCCTGAATCTGTCCCTTCCGTCATTCATAGGTTTCAATCTGTGAAAAAGGGAGGACCTAAATAGTTTCCGAGCCTTCCTATACATATATGTACACCTTAAGTCTCATCTGATCTAGGGATGCTCTTAATCTCCACCTGCTGGCCATCTTGAGAATCATAGGGCTATACAGCTGTAGCCCATTCCCAGTTCTCTATCCCAGAGCAAATAGTCCATCAACTTCATTATCTGCTTGCTCTCTTCCATCAGCTCACAGGATCATCTGATTAGACTCTGCTGGTCTCCTTCCTAGTGCCCACCCTCTCCAAGAAGTACCTTCATGCTTTGCCACTTTTCTTCCAAATTCTCTGAGAAGTTCCCTCATGCTTTGCCACTTTGAAATTCTTTCTCAAGACTTCTCTTTCAGGTAGCTGGCAAGATGGAAGAAATGGCTAGGACAGGTGACAGCATACCGCACCAAGGATACTTACCTTAAATTGTTCCTCTTCATATGATACCAGCAATTCTCGTGCTTTTTCTGAAAACAGAATGAAAAACAGTGAAGGAAGCCTAGCCTCCCATTCTCTCTGGGAATCTGAGCTTCTTGTACCTTGAGCTATAAGCTGACAACTAAAATTCCTTCCCTACTTACTTCACATAACTCAAAAAAGGGAGAGCAGTGCCAGCCAAGCCAAGCGCGCCCTCTCCTCCCCACCCTGGGCCCCAGGCGCCAACGTGGGAGAAGCCTGGGGTGAGCCCCGACCCGGCCTGTGACCACCCCTTTGGTGGGGCAAATGTAGCATCCATTCACCATAGAAACTATCCCAATAAGATAGTTTGTGACAGTGATTCTTTTTAATGCTGGGACTCCACCATAGCATACAGAAAATAATCTATCAAGGAAAAAAAAAGCAGTACTGACCCCAAGCTTGAGTGTTCCAGGAACATGCGCCCCTCTTTGCCCCAGGAATACCTACCATACAACTCCCTATGTCTTGGAGGTGGTTCTGGATGAGAAGCTACCTCTTCATTGCCGTTAGTGTTTGCATCATCCTCGACAGCCAACTCTTCACCTTTGTCGTCCTCCTGAGGCTCTGGTATCTCTTCAATTATATCATCAACAATAATTTCACCTTCCTCTTCTTCAGGTTCTTCTGCTTCTACCTGGTCCTCATCCAACTCCCAGGTTTCTTTCAGGCTGTCTTCCAGTTGTCGGCTCCAGTATGTCTTCTGGAGCCAATTGAGGACAAAGTAGCAACCTAGAAGAGGCAGGGGTGGATGTGAGAGATATGCCATAGGACCAATTATGGGCAAGTAATTAGCAGGTCCCCCATTCTCTGGGCCTCTATTTTCATTTTGTATGCAAAATGAGAAAGTCTAAGGAAGAGACTTGGCTCTAAGGCTCAAATCTCAAATATTTGCATATATCCTTTCTTATATTCTCCTGATCACTGGTATCTTTCCAGTGGGGCAGGGAATACAATGCTAGCTTTAGACATGGGTGCCAAATAAGCAAGGGGTAGTAAATGAACTGAAACCTAGGTATATCAGCTACTTATATGGCCTTAACAAAGTCTCTTCCCTTTTCTAGATCTCAGTTTCCTGATTACAAGGGAAGAGACTAAATCAGGGTTTTTTTTAATCAAGATGGAATGAACATAAAAAGAATGCCTGAGTTCATGACACTATGGTTTACACCTCTCAACCTACCCTTCAGACAACTACACTACCTACAGGGCAAAATTTAAGAGGAAAGCAATACCCTGTCATTAAAATAGCAAAAGGGACTAGAACAGAGGCTATACAGATGGCTCAGCAGTTAAGAGCAATTGCTGTACCTGCAGAGAACCCAGGCTTAGATTCCAGCACCCAGAGCAGGTGACTCACAACTGCCTGTAACCCTAGTTTCAGGAGACCCATGCAACCTCTCCTGGCCTCCAGTATCCACACACAAATAGCGAACACACACTCATGTACATAAATAAAAAATAACTCTGAGATTTATAAAAGAACCAGAATAGTGCACTGCCAAGCCATATTAAAACATAAAACAAGGTAATATTAATCCTGATTTCATTTTTTCATACTTTCCACATGGATTTTTTTCCCTATGAAAAGGCTACATATTATGATCAGTAAGCTTGTGAAAGGCAAGCCTTATACTGTATACCAAAAAGAGTCTATATTTCACTTGGTCCTGATACCAGGTACAGTCCTCCTCTTGTTCCTCTTCCCCAAAATGCCACCCAGCCCAGGCCCAAGAGCATAACACACCCCTGGCACTCACCTCGGCGGCAGTCATTATATATGGGGCATTTTCTTATGGGTCAACTTGTGGCGAAGTTCAACAATCCAGTCTGGAATGTTCACCTGATTAGGGGTGGAGAATGAATTTAGTTAGAAATGAGAAAATGATAAAGCTTGCAAAAGCTCAGGGACAAATCACACTGGCCATCCATCTCAGTGAGGTTTCCAGTCTTACTGGTGGTCACCATTCTCCTTCAAGAGATTTCTGTAATGGGCATTACTAGTAACCCCAGTTTCCCTTTGCCTGTTTCTTCTTCCTAGGTACCTTTATTCTTCCTTGCCTCTCATAAGAGCTCCTGAAGTTTTTCTTCATGGTTGAGAACACACCTACCATCAACCCCTATACAACTAACATACTTACTGAAACCAGAAATATCTGGCATTCTTTGCTGCTTGGTTGAGCTGTTTCTTTCCTCAGATTGCCAGCTCCGTTGACAGCAGACATTTGACTGCTACTCTCTTTTGTGTCCCTACCCAATGGTACAGTCAGGCTCCTCACTTTCACTGGGCCACTCCAAACTAGCAGAGCTGGCCAAGCCCACTGAAATGCAAGTCATGGGAAATAAGGGAGCAATCTTCTTTAAAACTGGACATTCAATCGTTCAGTCAAAACTTTCTGGTATAGGCTCCAACAGCACAAGAAATAATCCTAAGAATCGACAAATGGGCCGGGCAGTGGTGGTGCACGACTTTAATCCCAACACTTGGGAGGCAGAGGCAGGCAGATTTCTGAGTTCGAGGCCAGCCTGGTCTACAGAGTGAGTTCCAGGATAACCAGGGCTACACAGAGAAACCCTGTCTCGAAAAAAACAAAACAAACAAACAAACAAAAAGAATCGACAAATGGATTGCATTGACACTTTTTAAGTTTTTGCACATCAAAAAAAAAAAAAATAACAGAGCAAAGAGATAGCACACTTAGAACATGGGAAAAAAACCTTTGCCAAGTGTATATCAGACAGAGCATTAGTAATAAAGAATCCAAAAAAATTAAACATTACCCAATCAATAAATATAATAATGTATAGTTCTCAAAGAAACATACATGGCCAATAAAGATTTGAAATAGTGCTTAACAGCCTTAGTCATTAAACTTTTTCAAGATTTGATCTCCGGTCAGGATTGGTATCATTAAAAAATATAAAGCAATAGTAAATGGCGGTGAGGATGTGGGTGAAGGAGTACCCCTCTTTACTGCTGGCAGGAGCAGAAACTGGTATGGCCACTAGAGAACCCATATGGAGGGTCCTAAAAAACTAAAATGAAAATTATCATATGATCCACCTATACCACTTGTAGGCATATACCCAGGGATTCTAAGTCAACATACCTCCAAAGTACTTAAACACCCCCACTTAGTACTACCCTGATTTACAATAGCTGCAATATATAATGAGCCTATAGGTCTATCAACACATGAAGACAATATGGAACAGACACTGAATGGAATTTTATTCAGCTGTAAAGAAAAATGAAAGTATGGTATCTTGAGGAAAACAATTGGAATTGAAGATCAGTGTGTGAACCAAACAAAATAAGCCAGACTCAGAAAGACAAGTGTTTCAAAACTTTTCTCATATGCAGAATTTAGACTTAAATGTATATGTGTGTGTGTGTATGTTTTGGGCAAAGAATACAGAAAGAGGAGAGTGAGCAAGGGAGGAAGGGAGCTAATGAAAGGGACAAGGAGAACAAGGAAGGCTAATGGAATGTGACATGCAAGCACCAGGAAGATTATTTGAGAGAAGACGGGGCGGGGATAGGAGCAGAAAGCAGAGAAGGGCAAATAAAAACAAAGTATAATAATATATGTACACATGTCGTAGTGGAACACGTTATTTCCCGAGTTAACAACAACAAAAAACTTGAAAGCTAAGGGTCTGAAGCTTCTACTGGTTTACCTGGTAGTGATGAGATAAACTGGTCAATTTGCATACTTTAACCCATGACCTACTTAGGAAGCCCTCCTAGAAAAAGAGAATGAGCAATGCAACCTTTCACACATACCTCCTGAGCCAGGTATTTGAGGGGAAGGTTAGAAGATTTTGTCTTCCTCTCGAGATAAGATTCACAAACCTGGGTTGGGAGAGAAATAAGTGGCATAGTCCAAAAAACTGTTTTACTCAAAATTCCTTGTGAAGTTACCTTTCTACTGACTGCCCTGTTCTTATGCTTGGTGTCAGCCAGAGCAGGGATAGTTCTTACCCACCCCAACATTTACTAAGGGCTCTGCTATGTACTGAAACAACAACAGACAAATAACACACTGTTCTGGTCTTGGCAACTTTGGTCTAGAATAATCACAACATATGGTAGAACATAATATGCTATAGATGTCAGAATAAATGACTACATCAAATAATATGGGGAACACAGATAAATGACAGAAAAGAGGACAAAGAGGGAAGACATCAAAACAGAGATTGAACAATATAAGGCTTTGTCACATGAGAAAACTCAGTGGTAACCCTCCCCCCAACATGTATGAAATGTTCTGAATTTCACACCTCCTACACATTCTAGAAGGGAAGGAAGAACAGAAGAGAGAAAACTTTCTGGAAAAGAGAAAGAGAGTTGTGTGGACATAGTCATGGCCAAGTTAAAAAAAAAAAAAAATCACAGGTTGATTCACACACAAACAAAGACCCATCCGTGCCTTTTTGTTTCAGGTAGCGCCCGAAACCAAGCCTTTTAAATCCATGTTTACCCACCCCCAGTTCCCAAAGCCAACCCCCCAGTCTTACCCTATGCAGGTCTTACCTGACCAATGCCATGCCATAGAGCAGTCTAAGTTCATCAGTGCCCAAGCCACCGGTTTCATCGATGAGCTTACATCGTATCAGGTCAGCAGTAGACGCCACTGCCAGGGGCAGTTCGTTGCCTAACCTAAAGGGCCACAGTCCAGCACCATCATAAAAATCCTTAAATTGTTCCATCCTCTACCACAGAAGCTTGGTTGTTGCACTATACTCCCATTACATACTGAAAAGTGCACGGAGATAACAAAACACTGTGGAAAAGTCGGGGTAAAGTCTCCGAGACCCAACAGTAATAAAGGAATTAAGAAACTGGCCGTAGTATACTGGACATCTTAAGGGCTACATTCATCAACAGTTGTGTGGACACAGTTCATTCTCTCCCCCTCAAACTATTTAGCTAGAGACGTCCCAAATCTCTATACCTCCCTCTCTCATCAAACGAACTGCGCCACCTCAATCCTGAATCTAACCTAAAGGTGACAGTCCAATCCCTAACCGTTACAAGAAAGCCACCATAACATATCAACCTAGTCCGTTAGTCCGGCTCAGGTCCCCTCTATTTTGCACGTAAAACTTAAGCCTCACAGACACAAAAATATTATTGGAACGTACTCCCTACTTTCCTTCGATGGGATGAGTACAGGAGTTTGGCTGCAACTTTTCCCCAGGTACTTAGAAAGGAGTGAGGCACCACCAGCACCCAGGCAAGAGGGCTGACCCGGCCGCCTTACCTGCTCCTCCATACTGTAATTCGGTTCAGCGCGTACTGCTGCAATTTCTGATCATCACAGAACAGATAAACTGTCACTTGCTCCCATTCAGCCCTGCTGAGCCAGGAGACTACCATACTCCTGGCACTTGGCGACTCTGGCTGGTTCTCGTTGAAGGACTTCTCGTCCCATGCACGCCACACGAGATCCATCCCCCCGGGAGAAACACCAGGCCTACGCCCGAATTCCCACCTGAAGTATGCAGTCTGCCGCGCGCTTCACACACAGCCTTCTCTCCAACCGACGCCAGCATCATCAGCCAATTGGAGAGCATGGCCCCGATGTAAGCCCGCCTCTCAACGTTAATGTGGCCAATAGGAACGTGGTACACTCAGCTTACAGGATTCTGTTACCACTCTCTGCCGGAAATGTTCATACACAAAGTGGCCTTACCAGAACCACAGTCGCTTCAGCTTTTAGGTTCTGCTATTTTCCTGGTTGTTGAGCGTCATCTGTCCAGACAGGAACCAGTGTGTCCGGATTGCAAAAAGAAAAAAAAAAAAAACTTTGCGCCCCTTGGCGGTCTACGGAGGAATTTTTCTTGATTACTGTACTTCCTTAGTTAAGGTGCTTTCAAGTTTCGTGGGGTTTTTTTTTTTTTTTTTGGTTTTTTGGGTTTTTTGTTTGTTTGTTTGTTTTGTTTTTTGTCTTTTTTTGGCTTCCACGAACAGTTATTAATCCACCAGATTACTTTGGACGCAGAGAGAACTACAGAAAAAAATAACATATATTTAGGTAAGATTTGGTAGAACAAAATCGGCTTACTTGACAAGTACTGAGTAAATTAATACCACCCTGTTTGGAGGAAGGAAAAACAACAATGTGAGACTGTTCGGGGCCAGTAAAAAATGGTAATAGGGGCAGGAAGTTAATATTAGCAAAGTGCATGCATGAAAATGTCAAAACTGCTCTTGTCAGCATATTAGCTGTCTCCTTAGAGGTCTGCCAGAGCCTGACATGTACAGAGGCGGATGCTCACAGCTAACCATTGAACTAATCATGGGGTTCCCAATGGAGGAGTTAGAGGGAGGACTGAAGGAGTTGAAAGGGTTTGTGTCCCCATGGGGAGAGCAACAATACCAACCAACCAAAGCTTCCAGGGTCTAAACCACCAGCCTGGGAGCACATAGGGAGGGACCCATGGCTCCAACTGTATATGTAGGGGAGGATGGCCTTGTCGCCATAGATGGGAGAGGAAGTCCTTGGTCCCATGAAGGCTGGATGCCCCAGTGTGGGGGAATTCGTGGGTGGGGAGGTGGGAGTGGGAGGGTGGGTGGGGGCATATCTTCATAGAAGCAGGAGGAGGGGGGATGGGATAGGGGGTTCCTGGGTGGAGGGGAAATGGGGAAAGGGGATAACATCTGAAATGTAAATAAAATGTCCAATAAAAATATTATAAAAAATTAAATTAAAAAGAAAATGACAGAACCCATTAGCCTATATGTTAAACAAAAGCATTAATATGAAATAGGTAAGCTGGTATGTGCCTATTGCCTCAATGAGTGGAATTAGAATTATCTTGAGAGTATAGAGATCAGGGTTTTAGTCTTACCTTTCCTTTGCCACTATCAATGTGACCTTGGACAAGTCTCTGCCCTTTTCCTGAGTTGGGTTTTGTTTTGTTGTTTTGTTTATTTGTATGATGAGGTTATTAGTCTAGACTCCAGTTCTGTACTACACTCCCTGTGCAAATTTACTGTTAATACTCTTTCCCTTACTTCCATATGACTCCTCCTAACACTCCTGGATGACTTCCATGGGTATCTCCCTCTGCCACGGCATCTATTGTGTTGTTCTTTAAGCATTCTCCTTATGATGATAGCCTGAATGAAATAACTTCTCTGGTTTGTCCTGTGCATTTTGTCATTTTATTGAAGTTGGTTTTGTCTTTATTAATTTACAGATGAAAAAGCTGAAGCTCAGTCTCGTGGCCTCATATGGGACTGTTAAGAAAGTAGATAAATGAGCCAGAGTGGCTCTGTGGTTCAAATGGTGTGCTGTTCTGGCAGAAGACTGGAGTGCAGCTCACTGTTAACTCCAGCACCACAGAGACTCAACACCAACGGTTTCATCTGGCACCTGGATTCATAGAATATACCCTAACACAAATACACATAAATAAAAACTCTAAAGAATTACGAAATTGTGTTTTCTTAAGTTATGTGGAACTCTAAGGCTAGGCTCAGTTTAAAACTCTCAGAGACCGAGCTGTGCTCTTCCTGTTTACTACTTATGACCATGAGAACTATAAAAACAAGAGTCCCCAGTGTTTAATACACTCTGCCCCACCACTTAGCTATGTTTGATATTTATTTATTGGATGGTTCCTGAACAAAGGCATTACTGTGGTGTTTCTTGGATTCTCTTTTTGATAAATATCAAGATTTAGTTTATATGTCAGTGTTTGTTTGCATGTATATCTATGTACCAAGTGCATGCTGATGCCCACTGCTGTCCCTGCTTTTCATAATCTCTTCCTTGCCTGTGCATTTCTGCCTCTTTCCTTAGAGCACTGCTCCCCACCTCTGCAGCTTCCCCTCTGCCTCTCACTGCCTCAGCTACACCCTGCCTCTCTGCCTTTTCACCCCTGCTTCTGCCTCTTTGCTTCTCCCTCTGCCAGTGCTTCCCTGCCTCTACTGTTTCTCTGCCCCTCTGCCTCTATCTTTTCCACTTCACCCATCTGAACCTCTGCATGTCACTTTGCTCCTCTGCCTCTTGGCCTCTGTATTTCTGCCTCCCTCTACTACTCTGCATTCCCCACTCTTCCTGTCTTCCTGTCTACAGACAATTCTGTTGCTCCGCCTCTGCCCTGTGTACCTCTTTGCCTCTCCAATCACCACTTCCCCTCTCCTTTGACCTTTTGCCTCATTACCTGCCTCTGCCTTCCTGCTTCTACTGACCTGGACTAGCAGGCTGTTCTTGAGTAAAGGTCTCTGAGGGGAAGGATCGGGAAATAAAGGTAATAGAAAATTTGGAATCAGGAGGTCTTGCCCAAGCTCTTATTAAGTTTATTAAGCCACACAGTTTCTTACTTACTGTTGGCAGGGGAGAGGGAGGGCTAGTCAAGGTCGGCAGAAAGCTAAATGATACAATGATGGCAAAGAGAACACAGAATGCTTCAAACACATCTGCCTTAGGACTGATAACCACAGCCGAGGGAAGAGTCATCCCGGAAACTGCAACTCTGACTCCTTTGAGGCCCTGGCCCCAGGCCCAGAAATGACCCTGCCAAGTCAGCACCTTGTCTTTTTTTTTTTTTTTTTTTTTTTTTTTTTTGGTTTTTCGAGACAGGATTTCTCTGTATAGCCCTGGCTGTCCTGGAACTCACTCTGTAGACCAGGCTGGCCTCGAACTCAGTAATCCACCTGCCCTCTGCCTCCCAAGTGCTGGGATTAAAGGCGTGCGCCACCACCGCCTGCTGCCCCTTGTCTTATCATCAGGACCTCTGAGAGAGCCATGGATGGGCCTGACTCCGAACAGGTTCCCTTATTTTTTTTTAAAGCTAGATGAACTGTTAGTGTTTCAATGTCTAGAGACCCTGACACCCCTTAAACTAACAAATGCCTCCAAATATTTTCAAAGAAATCACCAACAAAGTAATCTGGGCATAATACTGAGTGAATGTTGAAGGATGTTGAAGGAGTTAAATCCGTGTAGCTTGTATAATAAATCTTTGGCTAAACCCAAACAGGATGAGCAGGGCTAGGTCACTAACTCATTTCTTGAAGATTAATAAATATAATCTAACATTCTTATGATGCCATGTTCTATGAAGATGATTCTTTTAACTCCCATTTCCATTCAGATTCATTATAGCTTAAAGGAATAACACAGACATATCTAAAGCTAGAATGACACCATAAAGTGTTGTTGTATTGCTTGTACTGTATCGTCTAGATTCAATACCACAACTTTTAGGACATTAACTTAGCTTCTAGTTTTTTTATATGCACAGTCTTCTACAAAGGCATTATAAGCAGGCTGATTTAAAAAAAAAAAATGGCAATTTGCAATTTGGGGTAAAGCCCACTGTAGGAACAGCTGCAGATTCTATAGCATTTACTACCACAAGAAATGTTAGTTGAAACCTGACCTAAAAATCTCTACTTCCTATTAAAAGCTTGATGTGGTTCAAAAAGACCTGTTGTCCAAAACCACCATATTGTGTATGTGGCACACAGGAACTATAACAAAGAAAGGCTGCCGAAGAGAGAAGGCTCTTATGAGCAGAAGAGTACTTTACACAATTAGAGAGGAAACAACTGATACAGATAAATCTGAAGTATCTCCCACTCTCTTCAATAGAAGGACTCTCAGTCAGTAATATATGCAGGGTTAACACAGGCAGTGAGTCCAAACATTAAATGACCATGCCATAGTTGTTCATTTTCTCCAAAAGTCACATAAACAACCACATTGTCCAGGGCTGTGGGTAACAGCCAAAGGTCCAACTGACTTTTCCCTCTGGAGACATTATAACAGGGTGTGGCCAATGAGAGGATCCTAAGTGCCAATGAGAAGCTTCGGCATCCATGTGGTGGGTAAACTAATTCAGGCAGCCACTGGGGTCAGTGCTTAGAGCTGCTGATGGGGATGGATCCAGATACCTCCAGGGGCTGATGCCAAAGGCAGCCAGCGATTAGAGAAGTTACTCAACAGACATTTTTTCTGAGGGAACAATGCTTAATTTACAGGGGCTGGCACTCCCTGTGGCCAGGGGAAAAACTCTGAACTCTTTTAACATCTAGGGGCTGGCCAGAAAGAGAAGAAAAGAGAAAATTTACACACACACACACACACACACACACAGTGGATGAAACAAAAGGCAGAGTTCAATAACTTCATACACACATACATACATGTATGCTTACATATATACATATATATGTATATATGTATTTATATACATACACACACACATACAGACAGACCTACAAACAGACATATACACATTCACACATGGAATGTTAGAGCAAGGGTCCAGCAAGCAGACTCCAAACATTTCACACATACATACATACATACATACATATATACATACATGAATTAGTGGGTGGAGCAAGCTCCAACACACACTCAGACAAGCTTTACATATATATGCAGATACATACACCCACAATTGTTTCAGCCCCCATTCACTCAAACCTTACACACATAAATACATACATACACATAGTTGATGGACAGAAGAAACAAGGTGCCAGCCCACCATATGCATAACCTTACACATGCACATAGTTAATGGGTGCTTCAACTCTCATACTTTATTCTTTCTTCCATCACTTACATATCCCAGCAAAATCTTTCAAGCAGTATACAAGTACAATGTGATTACATTTTAGTTTCCTTCTAGTGAAGTTATGAAAATACAGTGTGTTCCCCAATACTTTTACAAGAAACAACATTACATAGTACAGGTAAAGAAAACAAATTACTCCCCAAAACCCTATGTACAATTCGTAAACTAAGCAACTTGTTATAGATGAACAAAGTGTGAGCAAGCAAGGGAGTTTTCTCAGCCAGTTTTCTTACTGGCAGGCAGCAATTTGCAGTTACACAGAAAGAATGAATTATTTATCTTTAAAAGTAATCTTGCAAGTATCTTAAAAGAATCACAAATCTAAACTTTTATAAAAAAAAGTCAGTCATATCTACCTTAAATCCTCAGAATGCATATTTGCTCATCAGAAATTCTTAATCATAAACTATATCAGGAAACTGAGTACAAAACGGGTATAAGAAATCAATCATCACCAGTCCAGCCTCAGTGAGAGTCACGTCAGCCAGTGCTGCCATTGTTCTTGTTTCCTGACCATAAAAGGTCCCCAGCTTAACTAATAAGAGTATGCTTTTCTGAACTTCAGATTGTTCCCTAAGATTTTCTACATCGGAGCCAGAAGCAAAATCATCTTAACTTAGCTTCACTAACCACTTTATTTTTCCAAATGTTTTCTAAGAGTGGTGGTCACTGCCGACAGTCTACGTCTCTAAGTTCTTTTCTAGGGTGGTGATTGAATCACTAATTTGCTCCAGCAGCAATGCCTGGAAGAGACCAAACAGTATTGTGAGTGCCAGTACTGCCCAGTGAGGGGCTGGAAGCCCCCTTAAAGTTTTCATATAATTCTTAGATTAAGACGGAAGTGAGGGCAGCAAGAACAGAACTCTGTAACAGCATTAAGTCCTCAGGACACGTGGTCCTTGGGACTGTGCCACATGGAGGCTCACCCATGTGACCGTGGTAACCTGTAGGCCAAATTCCATGAATTCTAAAGTCATTTGTCATTCCTCCTGCTTGGCCCTCAGCACCTAAGAAATTATCTTCATCCAGACCAGGTGGACACCTCCAAGACAAGTAAACAAGCACCTTAGGTCATCCATTCAGAGGCACAGAATTCTTTAGAACCATGAAGTGGGAATTCCATTCTGGAAACCAGGGCACAGGATTCTCATTGCATACTTGGAAGCATCCATCCAATGGGGTAACTTGTGGGTGATTAGAGATTGGAAAACCAAATTGATGGGTGAACTGATGATGTTTAAAAAACTCTCCTGTACCCCAAAGACATAGGTTTTTGGATCACTTGGATTAGAGGGACAAATCCATAGTGACCCACCAATGACAAAAAGGAATGATGGATGAAAGTGCAGTACACAGCAGGCAACACCTGAGAAATATAGGACTGTCAAAAACACTATATCATTAGGAAACACTCTAGTTGCTGAATCCTTCCAAGTGACTGGGTGGGTCAAAGTGGGATCAGGTACCTAAGCCCAATAGACCCTGCACTTTCTACCAGCGGGTCAGAGAATAATGCCACAACTGCTGAAAACAAGCGAGTAGGAGAAACACGTTGCCCTTTGTCCTTGACCGCTCGAATTCCTTTATCAGTAAAGTGTTTAATCTGTTTCCAAGTCTGGAACAGACGCTTCTAGGTAGACTGGATAGGATGCTTTGGGCTCTGCTCTGCCTTGAAATTCATCTTCTGCATTCTCAATTTCTGGCGCCTCTGATGCCGCCATCGCTTTTGTAACCTGGGATTGTTCGGCAAGACTCTCGGGAACCCAAGACGGACCATCAGCTTCCTGTGGAAAAACTCAGATATAACCTTTCCCATACATTAGCATGGAATCAGGCCTGTACCAATTCCCTGTGGCAAATTTTTCCACAACCTCTCCTTCCAGGGCCTATTTACTCCTTAAATGATGTGCAGCTGTTAATACCTGTAGATTCATTCTCAAAAAAATTTAAATAAAATAAAGTATGATTAGAAAGATTATCCAGATTATTCAAGCAAAACTTTAATAGATCCATGTGTCTTTGAGGACTGTAAGGGATTACCTGTTTTATGCACAATTCTGAGGTGGTGGTACATAACTTCTCAAAGGCATCAGAAGTATATAAAGGAGTATTATCTGTATTTCAACATTTTTGGAAGGACAACTACAAAAACATGACAGCAGGCAGTGCATAATGCAATGCTCAACAGCTTGCATCCATCCAAAAGCCATAATGTATTAGGCAATAAGTCTAAAGGATCAACACCGTAACAAAGAGCAGGCAGAGAAGCTATTCAAGCAGAGCAGTCTGGAACAATTTGTTGTGCCTGTTCTCCAGATAATTGAAATTGACACCAAAATGTAGCGGATGGTTGATGAGGGAGTACATGAGATTCTGTAGCTTGCTTAAATCAAACCGACACAGTAATCACCTGAATAAGATGGTGAGAGGCTACATGTACAATTTGATTTACCTCTGCCAAAGGACCAAGGAGACCAGAATGTACTCAAATGTATTGGAGAAAATAAGGTGCCTCCTAATTTTGGAGCTGTTGCTGAACCTGTTGAAACAAATGAAATAGTTCCTTATCCCCAATCCATTTTATAAAAGCACCAGGAAGTATTTGGGAAACCTGTCCAACAAATAAACTATCAACATAAATATTTCAGAGGTTCAGGGAAAAACCTCAAAGCTTGGACAAAGTTTCTGTGTCTCCATCAACAATAAGGTGAATCACTGCCTGTAAGAGGTCAGAAACAAATTTGTGAGAGAACTCCTCCAGGCTCTGAAGAATTGATGAACATTCCTCAGAGGTCTATGGTAGACAGTCTCTGAGAAAACACTGGCATCAATTTGATCATAGGAAGTCCCTGAAACTTTCCAGATTCACTAGGACCTCTCCTTGCCAGAGTAAACAATAAAGGCTCATGAGAGTTGCTTTCCGACAAGCCAAGCTGCAAAGAAGACTCTATCATCAGACCAACTGCCAGGAAGAAGCAGAAACCAGCTGAGCTGCCTGGAAGAGGCTCACACCAACTGAGTCGCCTGGAAAGGACACTCTCCAACCTGCTGAGCTGCCTGCAGGCTGTGCAATGAGATCCAGATTCCCAGCTTTGTGAGCTGTCATTCATAGTGGGGTGGGCTTTGGTGATGCAGCTGTCTTTGAGTTATTTCTGCTCCTGTAAGTAACCCCTCATCAATTTTCCTGTAAATAACCTCAATAAAACTCATCGCTTTCATTACGTTGGACTTTGGTGGTCTTTACTTTGGCTATTGTGGGCTCCCTATCTGGAGTGAATAGGCATGTGTGTTGCATCTCCCCAGGAAAAGTCTTACCATGCAACAGGGTAAAAGTAAACTTTATTCTCCTGATGTAAAGGCCATCCCAGAGGCTTACTGCCTCAGTCTACTAACCTAGGCCTAGTCCTGGAAGCTTCTAGATTCTGTACAATCTTACATGAAACTGTGCTATATCACAGGGGTTCAGGCTCACCTGGCTTTTAAAAATGAATGTCAGGAGGCAATAACAGGGGGCCTAATAATCCCTTATTTGATGAAGGAGGGCTTTTTGCTCAGTTAAACTGGTAAGAGCCACTTCAGGTGATTTGATAACTACACCACCAAGAAAAAAGAAGGTTCCTCTGAGGCATCATGGAGGTAAAGTAACTCAAGAAACTAAAGCTGCTTCCTTGTTCTCGGGCCTTTTTATCTCTATTTCTTGAATTTTGTTTTTTTATATCTTCCCCCACCCCCACCCCACAGTCTGTTTTGGAGTAGACTGTCTAGCTTCAAAGTTCAAGCTTCAGTTGAATCACAACTGAATGAAATTCACACTGTGGGTCTAAACAACCACATATAAAATTCCATAGTGCTAACCCATCAATGGGGAAACTCACATGGCCCTCGTAGGTGATACTCTGGTATTTAAAGTTTCATCTGTGCATTCTCATGTCTTTAAATTTACAGAAATTTCTTCAGGAACCAAGGGAAATTTTTTAAATGAAAATAAAGAAGTTTTCTAAAAGCTTTAGAAAATTACAAGAACAACAATACAGAAGAAGCAAATGAAGCATCTGTAGACAAAGGAAGTGTTCATCAGGCTCTCGCTGCCCCCATGTTTCACTCCTTCACAGTCCCTCTGGACAGACTTCTCTTATTTAGATGGCTAAGTCATAAAGACAGAAACGCTAAGGATCATACAGGCTGAAGTGCATAGACACAGAGAGGTGGAGGGGCCCGAGAGACCAAAAGTAGAAGAGGATGAGAGGCATTGAGACAAAGGGACATAGAAGTCGGGTTGGTGGGGCATAGAGGCTGAGCTACATAGAGACTACGTAGAGGTTGAGGCTCCCAAGAGGATGAGGGCCATAGAGCTGGAGAGGTCTAGAGACTGAGGCTAAGAGTCATAAGACAGAGAGGACAGTGGGCATAGAGCCTGAAGAGCATAGAAACAAAGAGGTTGAGGGCTGGAGAGGCCAAGGGGAGCATAGAGGCTGAGGGAAAGAAAGCCCCAGGGGTATAGGTATATATTACATGTCATGCTTACTCTTTTCTCCTTACTCTAGTCCCTGTTCAGGTGCCAATTGAGGTGGACCAATGGGTCGTTCTTCCAGACAGAGCCCTAGGCAGAAGAAGCAGAAAATCAGAAGGTGAAGACAGGAAAGTTTGGGATCAGGAGGTCTTGCCCAAGCTGTCTTATGCCAAGCACGTTTATTAAGCCACACAGCTTCTTACTGTTGGCAGGGGAGAGGGAGGGCTAGTCAAGGTCGGCAGAAAGCTAAATGATACAATGATGGCAAAGAGAACATAGAATGCTTCAAACACAGCTGCCTTAGGACTGATAACCACAGCCCGAGGGAAGAGTCATCCCGGAAACTGCAACTCTGACTCCTTTGAGGCCCTGGCCCCAGGCCCAGATTGTACCTGACCAAGGACACAGAACTAATGTTCCCATTTTCCTTTCACTGGGGCCCCTGAGAAAGCTTTGCATCAGCCTGTCTCCCAACACTCTATCTTTGCATTTTTCTGCCTCTCTGCCTTGCTGCCTCTCCAGCTCTGCCTCAGCTCTTCTTTGCCTCTTTGCCTCCCTTCTCCAGTCTCTCTGCCTCTAGGGTTCTGGCATCTCCATATCTTCCTTTGCCTCTCTGCCCCTGTACCCCTGCTTCTTGGACTCCTTGCCTCTGTCTCTGTATTTCAGCTTCTGCCTTTCTACCCTTGCCTCTCTATCTCTACTTCTCTACTCCTCTGGATTGGCCTGTGTGGCTCACTGCCTCGAAACCTCTACTTTTGCCTCTGTCTCCAGGCCTCAGCCTCCACTCCTCTGCCTTTCTGCCCCTTAGCCTGTCTCCCTCCACGTTTCTTCCTTTGCTCCTCTGCTTCTGCCTCTTCTCCGCCCTCTAGCCCCCTTCTCTGCCTCTACTCTCTGTCTTTGTGCCTCTGATTTTCAGCCTCTCCAACTCTATGCCCCACATCCTCTCCTACCCTCTGCCTATCTGTCCCTCAGCCCCGCAGCATCTATGCCCCCCTGCCTCTATGCCACTAGACCTCTTTGTTTCTCTTTCTCTATGCTTCTTTCCATCCCTGTCTTTATGCCCAACAGCCTCTCTAGTCCTCCAACTTTTATGTGTTTATGCCCATAAGCCACTATGCCCCTTGGCCTCTCTTTCTCTCAGCGTCTCCTAGCCTCTGTCTCCAGGTCGTTCTGCATCTCTGTCCATGAACCTCTATGCCCCACTGCCTCTCTGTCTCTCAGCCTCTCATACCCTCAGCCACTGTCTCTACACCCTCTGCACCTGTCCCTTCTACCCTGTCTCTATGCCTCTCAGCCTTTATGCCCCTAGGCCTCCCTGTCCCTCAGCCTCTAGGCCCCTGAGCCTCCTAGCTGCTCTGTCCCTGAGCATCTCTGTCTCTATGCGCCTCAGCATCTCAGGCCCTCAGTCTCTAGACCTCTCCAGCTCTATGGCCCTCATCCTCTTGGGAGCCTCAACCTCTACGTAGTCTCTATGTAGCTCAGCCTCTATGCCCCACCAACCTGACCTCTATGTCCCTTTGTCTCAATGCCTCTCATCCTCTTCTACTTTTGGTGTCTCAGGCCCCTCCACCTCTGTGTGTCTATGCGCTTCAGCCTGTATGATCCTTAGCCTCTCTGTCTTTATGACTCTTAGCCTATGTGCTCCTTGGCCTCTCTGCCCTTCTGTATCTTTGCCTCTTAGCTTCTGTGCTCCTAGGCCTTTCCTTCCCCTGGCCTCTGTCTCATACAGCTCAGCCTCTATGCCCCTTGGCCCTTCTGTCTCTTGGCCTATCCCTATGCCTCTCTGTCTCTATGAAGTTCAGACTCTATGCACTTTGGTCTCTCTATGCCTCAACTTTCCCTAGCCTCTGACTCTAAGCCACACCGCATCTCTGTCCCCTCTCTCTCTATGCCCCTGGGGCTTTCTTTCCCTCAGCCTCTATACCCCTTGGCTTCCATGCAGCTCCACCCTATGTACCCACCACCACCACCACCACCACCCTGTTCTCATGTATGAGCCTCTCTGTCCCTTTGTCTCTATGCCCCTCAGCCTCTATTCTCCCCTTGGCCTATCTGGCCCCTCAACCTCTTTGTCTCTATGTTCTTTGGGCTCTATGCCCAATGTCCTCTCTATCTTTATGCAGCTCAGCCTCTATGTCCTATGTCTCGAAGTCCCTCTGCATTTCTGTCCAACACTCTATGCCTTTCTGTCAATCTAATTCAATGGCTCTCGGATTTTCTGGCTCCTCAACCTGTCTCTAACTCTTCAGCCTCTATGCCCACTGGCTTCTTTGTCTAAGTGTCTCTCAGCCTCTATGCCCCTTGGCCTCTCTGTCCGTCTACCTCTATGGTCCTCACCCTCTCAGGCCCCTTGGCACCTCTGTATCTATGCAGCTTGGCCTCTATGCCCCTGGTGTCTCTGTCCTTTTGTCGTTATGCCTCTCAGCCTCTCCTACTTTCAGCCTGTCAGAGCCCTTGGCCTCTCTGTCCCTCTATCTCTATGGCCCCCAGGCTCCTCAAACTCTCTGTCTCTATGCAGCTCAGCCTCCATGTCCCCCATGGCCAGTCCCTCTATCTCTATGGCCCTCCGCCTCTCTGTCTCTATACAGCTCACAGTCTATGCTCCTTGCCCCCCCCCCAGCCTCTGTGACCCTTGGCCCCCATACCCATCAACTTCTCTGTCCCTCTATTTCTATGGCCCTGGGCATATAGGGCCCCATGCCCTTTCCTTCCCTAGGCCTCTAAGTCTCTATACAGCTCAGCCTATATGACACTTGGCCTCTGTCCTGTTGTCTCTATGCCCCTCAGTCTCTCCTACTTTCAGTTTCTCTGGGCCCTCAACCACTCTGTCTCTATGTCCTTCAGCCTCTACCCCCCTTAGCTTCTCTGCCTCCATGCCCCTTGGCCTCTTCGTCCCTCGGCATCTACTAGTCGCTGTCTCTGAGCCGCGCTGCATCTCTGTCCCTGAGAGTCTAGCCCCCCCCCCCATCTCTCTGCCCCTCTATCTCCATGCCCCCGTGGCCTGTCTCTATGCAGCTAAGCCTCTATCACCCCACCCCACCGTGGCCCATCTGACTCAATGCAGCTCAGCCTCTATGCCCCTCTGCCTGTCAGCCTCTCTGTTGCTGAGACTATATGCCCCTCAGCCTCTGTCCCTATTTCTCTATGGCCCTCAGGCTCTCTTTCCCTCAGCCTCTATGCCACATACTCTCAACCCCCCGTGGCTACTCAATCTCCCTGCAGCTTGGCCTGTATGCCCCTCAGCCTCTCTGTCGCTACATCTCTGTGGTCCTAGCATTTGTTTCACTTGGCTTCTATGCCCCCCCACAACATCTGTCTCTATACAGCTCAACTTTTAGGTCCATTGAAGTCTCTGTGTCTAGGCCCCTTGACCTCTATGCCCCTTCCCGTGGCCACTCTCTCCCTATGCAGCTCAGCCTCTATTCCCATGTCCTCTCTGTCCCTCTATTTCTATGCTCCTTTGTTTCTATACCCCTCGGGCTATATTTCCCTCAGCCTCTATAGCCCCTCCCATGGCCACTATGCCCCTAGGTGTCTCTAAGAATCGTGTCCTCTATGTCTCTTGGTATCTCTGTGTCTAGAAACTTGGCCTTTATGTCCCTGTCCCCACCAATGGCCTCTGTGTTCTCTAGTCAGCTCAGCCTCTATGCCCCTCCTGGCCTCTCTGTTGCCGAGACTCTATGCTCCTTAGCCTCTATGTCTCTATATCGGAGGCCCCCTGCATCACTGCCCATCTCTATTCACCTTAGTTTCTATGGCCCTCGGCCTCTCTTTCCCCCAGCCTCTATGTGCTCGCCACTCCCTTGAGCCTTCTCTGTCCTTATACACCTTGGCCTCTATGTCTCTATACCACCCAGGCTCTATGTCCTCCGAGTCCAGTGTGTCTATATAGCTCAGCCTCTATGCCCCACCCATCCCTCATGGCCTCTCTGTGTTTATGTAACTCGGGCTCTATGTCCCAGTGGACTCTCTGACTCTATACAGCCCAGCCTCTATGCCCCTCAGCCTCTCTGTGCCAACATTTCTATAGCCCAATGGATCTCAGACACTCTATCTCTATGCCCGTATTGTCTCTATGGCCCTCGGCCTCTTCTTTCCTTCAGTCTCTTTGTCCCACCCCCAGAGCCTCTCTGGCTCTATGCAGCTCGGCCTCTATGCTCCCTTCTGCCTCTCTGTCTCCATGGAGCTTGGGCTCTATGGCTCCAGGGGACTCTGTCTCTATACGACCCAGCCTCTATGCCCTTCAGCCGCTCTGTCCCAACATCTCTGTAGCCCTATCTCTGTCCCTCTATCTCTATGCCCCTCCCATTGTCTCTATGGCCCTCGGCCTCTCTATCTCTATGCAGCTGGGCCTCTATGCTCTCTCCCCATGGCCTGTCTGTAGATAGCCTAGCCTCTATGCCATGCCCCCTGGGGATTCTCTGTCTCTATGCAGCCCAAACTCTATAGCCCCTCCAACACCTCTCTGTCTCTATGAAGCTCGGCCTCTATGCTCCCTTCTGGACATTCTGTCTCCATGCAGCTTGGACTCTATGCCCGCCCACCCTGTAGCCTCTCTGTACAGAGTCCAGCCTCTGTGGCCCCCTGGAGCCTCTCTATCTCTATGCAGCTGGTACTCTATGCCTCCTCTCCTCTCCCCACTCCGTGGCTTCTCTATCTCCTTGCAGCTTGGACTCTATGGCCCTCCCCGTGGCCTGTCTATATACAGCTCAGACTCTATGGCCCCCTGGAGCCTCTCTATCTCCATGCAGCTTAGCTTCTATGACCACCCCCCCACCCCCACTCCCACCCACCCCCAGGCCTTCCTGGCTCTATGCAGCTCCTACTATATGCCCCCCCCCCCCGTGGTCTCTGTCTCTACGTAGCCTGGACTCTATGCCCCTCCTCGTGGCCTGTCTATATACAGTCCAGCCTCTATGCCCCCCAGCCTCTCTATCTCTATGTAACTTGGCTTCTATGACCCCCGTGGCCTTACGGTCTCTATGTAGCCCAGCATCTATGCCCCAGTGACCTCTTGTCTCTATAGAGCTCAGCCTCTATGCCCCCCAGCCTCTGTACCTACATCTCTATAGCCTATGCATCTGTCC